>JAVQIZ010051669.1:0-13778 GCA_036023535.2 Galaxias brevipinnis
TTAAGGCTTTGCTGTTTCAACTTTTTTGTTGATGTACCTTGGATGGAGTCGCATACCATTTTGTAAACTTTTCTTTGGAAAGTTGTAGGTTTTAACCAAAAGTAAACAAGTATTTCTTATGTATTTCAAATTCAGAGTAAATAATTAGGGCTTGGTAACAAATACGCAGGCATGAATACACCCCTTCTAACTTTTCTAATATCTTATTGTTACAATTTCATTAGTCACCATTTTCCGCCTGCTTACCTAAGTGGAAAATAGTCTATTCGTGACTCATCCCAATGTTAACAGATTTTTCTGTAGTTACCGCTGAGTGTGACATTCCTCCCTTTGACATTTTGCTATTGCAGTGAGACAGTATACTAAATGCAATATTTTTCTATGGTAGAAATCCCACATAACAGGTTTGTCTATCTAAATGAAGGACACTAATAGTCTGTAATATATTTTACTGAAAAATGTGACTATATCTGATTCTGTTATAATTTTCTGCATTTGAAAGGGTAGTTGTTTTATGTCATATTTATTTATTTACATCAATATATATAAATTGTCCACATAATGCTGATATCAAAGTTATAAAAATAGTTTGGCCCATATCTCCTCTTCACCTTTTTGACCATATCCTGAATGTAAAAATGTAAGTCTTGAGACATTTAGAATACTGTGTGGATATTAACAGTCCTATATATAGGTGGCTGGTCAAGTAAAAAAGATTCCAGCTGGAAGCTGCTTTAACCTTCCACTGCTCTCCCTCAACAGTCATGTTAGAAGGAAAGCAGAAACTGTATCTTATGGCGCCACCATGTGGCTAGCAAATTATTATGTCCATTAGCTGTCATAGGTTTTGTTGAGGATACCTTACTTTTTAACCAGAAGGGGACACAGACTTGCAATTCTGATGCTTGGTTTATATAGAGTAAATGTGATAGATTTATATGAGTGATGATTTTTTTGTCATAATTTGAATGTTCTCAAATCACACTAATTTGTGTACTTGATGCTTCAAATATAAAGTAGTCTAAATATGCCTAAAGTTACCCTGTTACCTTATCTTTATATTTTAAATACATAACTGTAGTGTTAGTTACCAGACAGCAGGGAGCGGTGTCAAATCAGACATGTCAGACAGACAAGTGGAAAACTTTCAAGTCTATTTTTTATTCCTCTAAAAATGGCTCGTTTCTCAGTCAGTAAAAAGCTCTTACTGCCCTACTTTATTGCAGCATCATCAACATACATTTTCACACACTCACTGTTATAAATATACTACTTTCAGCTATAATGTACTATATTTGTACACACTAAAACAGCTTAAACCACAACTTTAAACAATTTTTGTGCAACAAATACGACATAAATACATGAAAAAGCTCTGAACAATATTTATTTAACTCTTAAAAAATAAAAGAAAACATCTAGGATTCCTCTCCAAGATAATCATTATAACATTAAATAAATCCTACACATGACCTTGTATTAATAAACTTGTTACTTAACGTTACCTACCAGAATGAACAATTCCTTTTTCCATTCAAGACCAGGAATGGGCACTGTTATCCTCTTTTTCCACACCTAGCAGACATGTCTGAGAGAGACACTGACAAAATTGGACTTCGTTCTGTGCCGCCACTTGAAAATTGTTAGTACCTACTACATCTCCCTGCCTCAAGCTTCAGAACCCAAACCTTTCTTCTTACCATCTCTGTAGTTCTACTGGCTTTGGGAACACCTCACACTTAAATCACTCTGAAGTCTCGTTTTTCTGGCATTCGGCAGTATCCGTTGCAGCATTCAAATAAATGGTGGGCTGCATTTTTAAAAGTTCAAAGGTTGCCTAGCCAGTGGAGACCCTAAACATATGGGCTCAAATGAACCCTCCCTAAAATCATTTTGCTGGACTGTCAGTCCTTCCATTTTCCCATCCACAGCCACTCTCGTTTCTTCAACCCTCGTAATGTCAATGCCTCTCTGCATGGGTAATTTCGCCCACCCCCCAAATCAGATTCAGTCCCAATAAAGAACAAAAAACACATTCGATCATCAGTGTCATTTAATTACAACGTGTGAAATGATGACATAGACTTTCAGAAAAAGGGGCACCCTAGGTGTCGAAAAGGGCCTGGCCATACCCGGTCTCTACTGGATGGCACTTTGAAAAAACCTCTGGGGCACCTGTTGTCTCATGGGGCCAAACCCAGATATTATAACCGTCTGGCTATTAAGGACCTGGGAGCTGAACCACCCGAATTTAGGATGATCACACCGTAGCAACAACAGTGTGGATCTCACTCGTTTCCATAGTCGTTTTGTGTGCTCGACTTGTTATACGAACTCATCGAGGGCACGCCTCCAAAACATACCGAAACCAAAGCCAATTGGAACCATTTAGGGAATTGTAATTCCCAACGTCATCGAGTTCAGACATTCGCTTACCGTCCCTTTTGTCGTATCAAATGTGCGTTGCTCCTTCTCAGAAACAAATATTTTGAACACTGCTCACTAATTGTTTAATAAGCGTCAAACGATAAAAAGAAAAACAAGACACACAAAAGCTTCGAGTGTCACTTTGTGTGATTCCTTTCTCTCCCTCCATCGTGTCTTCTATCATCCCTATCGTCTATACTGCTCTCCTCATATCGGAAAAAATCTCAGCACTTTCTGCAGTTATTAAGGTTGTCATCGGATTAAACTCCTGGTTTCCGGTTATGCTTTTGACGCTTCAAGTTTAAAAGAATAATTTGGTACCGGCTCGTCTATAAAGGGTTTTATCTAAGTGGAAAGAGAAACCTTACCCAAACCCCCTACCCTTCCAGGACAGGCATAGTAGATGTGTTACTGTAAATAACGTTTGTAAAGATGGCACAAGCAATGACTACAGAAATACTGCATTGAACTGCAAATGGAATATGGTTATAACTCGCTAAGCCAAATTTTGCCACAGTGTATTGCTTCTATTTCCCGGAAAAGTCCACCCTTCCACAAACCAAACCAAAGGGCTGAAACTATTTATTAAAGTAGCACCTCCAAACATTGGGTATATTTTCTTTAATGATGCATGGCAACTTCACTATATCGTTGCTTTTAGATTTCATGGCTTCTAAAAGCGGGTGGGATATGAGGGTTTTGGGGTGTCCAACAAAGCTTACATTGCCCCTGGTCTCCACACGTGAGGCTGGATGCCCGCCCGGGTAGCCACAAAGCGGGGCTTGGGCACCTGGATGGACGTGGGTCTCAGAGGAGGCAGGTTGGCTAGGAGACTCAGCTCCGGGGCGCTTTGGAACTGCTTGGCCAATTGGAACCCTGAGTAAGAGGACGCTGAGGTGTAAGGGGTAGGGTGGGGGATGAGGGCGGAGCCGGGGATGGGGGTAGCAGAGATCTGGGGAAGGCTAGGAAGGCCCCCTGACTGGGAGGGGTTGGCCGGGCCCACTAGGAAAGCAGCCTGGGGGGCTGGGGAGTAGAACTGGGCTGGTGTCGGGGCGGAGGCCCGCGCTGTCGGTGGGGACAGTGGAGCGGGGGAGGTGAGGTCGGAGCGGCTCAGGGGCTCCCCCAGAGTGGTGGACGAGCGGGGCGCGATCACTTTGGTAGCCAGCGTGGGCGCCGACATGGGTGTCGGGGTTGAGAAGCGTTTGATCTCGTATACCCGCGCTGCCTTGATAGGAATCTGCCTGGGCGGGGTTAGTGAGCTGCCCACTATGTAGTCGCCCTGCTGTTGGCGCTGGGCCTGGTAGGAAGGCATGGCGGACAGATTGGCCACGCTGCCCCCGTAATTGAACATGGCTGAGTTGAGCTGGTAGGGCTGCCGGCGCATGAAATCCAGCACCTTGATGCCTTCTTTCTGGGCTCCTCCACGGCCCTTACCCTCGACCCTGGCTGCGTCCCTCTGGGGCCCCACAGGGCACGAAGGGGCCAGCAAGGGGTTATAGCCAATGGGTGGCGGGGCACGGATGTTGGGGGAGTACTTCCACTGGGAGGAGAGCTGGGAGTTGAGCGGGGGCTCGCGCTGACTGGCCAAGTCAGGTAGGTAGGAGGTCTCGGCCGGGGTGTCCACCACGTAAAGGTCCATGCGGCTCTGTCGGCGGGCGAACAGCTCGGCTCCTTTACCCTCCGCCTGGGGGATCTGGGGCGCCTCGTGGAACACCCGCGGCTTGGGCGCCACCGGGGGAGGCAGCCTGCCGCGGCCCGGCTCACCGGCCCCGCCTTGCTCATCCTCCGCCTCGTAACCCTCAGCCTCGGACGGGTGGGCGCGGTGTCGGTGGGGCCTCTCGTCCCAGTTCTGGACCATGTTGAGCAGGTCTGGGTTTGGTGAGTTTTTCTTGGCCTCGGGCACGATGAACATGGGTCTGGGTCTGCCGCCGCGGCGCCGGGCCTCCAGGAGGATGCCCGTGCGACCGGAGCTGCTGCCCGGAACCGGGGTGGGGGCAACGGGGACCTGCTGGGAGACCACGGATACCGGAGCTGTGAGGGCCGTGGAGTCCACAGGAGCGTGGACCACTGGTGCCTCTGGGACCTGGAGGGGAGTCATAGAGATGGCCTGGGCTGGTGGAGCAGGGGCAACTGAGGCTGGAGGTTGGTAAATGGAGGTAACTGGAGCTTGGGGCATCGAGGGCATGGATGCTGTGGGCATATCTGTGACCGGAGCCTGGGACACAGCGGGCAGGGGTGGGGCAGCCTGCGCGGTCTCCGGCGGGGTTTGTGTGGCTGGAGGGGGGAGGTTTGTGGCCGGATAGGGGGAGAAAGAACCCCCGGACATGGAGGACAGCGGGGAGAAGACTGCCTGAGGTGCGCTCGGAGGCAGGTGACCTAAGGAAGTGAAGGGCGCGAGGTTAGTCGTCTCCGGCGCGGTGGAGAAGGGCGGCGACACCACGGCCGCCGAGGTGGCCGGGCGCTGGGGCTTCTTGGTGACGGTTGGGCGGAACACCACCGGGGCGGTGGCAGAGCGGTTGCTCACGAAGCCGGGGGCGAAGGGCCTGGCGGTCCGGTTCAGAACGCTGCTGGACGGGAGGTCAGGGAGCGGGGTCTGTGACGGAGGGGATTGAGGCGTGAGGACAGCCACAGGGGCGGCATTTGGGTCGGGGCCCAGGGGGGGCGAGGACAGCATCACCACGTTAGCCGTGCTAACGGCGGAGTAGGCGACATTGTCGTCGGCCGCAGCATGAGCTGGGCCGGCAGCTAGTGCTTGGGGCAGCCCTGCTGCTACTGGCCTGGTCTCATCCTGGAAAGCAGCAGGGGGTGCATGCACCATAGACTGAGGGTGGTAGCTGGGCTGCATCGCTGGCTGCATCTGTGGCTGCATTTGTGGTTGCATCTGTGGCAGCATCTGTGGCAGCATCTGTGGCTGCATCTGTGGCTGCATCTGTGTCTGCATCTGTGTCTGCATCTGTGTCTGCATCTGTTGCTGCATCTGTTGCTGCATCTGTGGCTGCATCACTGGCTGCTGCATCGCTGGCTGCATCTGCATCACTGGCTGCATCTGCATCACTGGCTGCTGCATCACTGGCTGCATCTGCATCACTGGCTGCATCTGCATCACTGGCTGGGCTTGGATCTGTGGATGCATATGAGGCTCCTCCTGCATTGGCTGAGCCGAGGGCTGCTGCGTCTGGCTAGGCCCCTCTGCATGGGGCGGGACCTGAGGCTGGGCGGCGGCCACTTTCTTGGCATGCTCGGCCGCTCGCTTCCGCTGCTGTTCGAAGAGCTGGGCTCCTTTCCCCGCCGTGTCGCTGAGGCCGGGGTCGGGCGGGGCGTCGTCCTCGGCCCCGTCGCCGCCGCGGCAACTGACGCCCGCCGCTCTCTTCTCCAGCATGTCCAGGTAGTCGCTGTCCCAGGTGGGGTCGGGCGCCGCTGAGAAGCCGTCCTCGTCGAACTCGGACTCGCTGCCAAGGAAGGCGCCGTCCTCGTCGTCCTCCTCCTGCTGCTGGTCCTCGTCCACGCTGCCGAAGCTGGTGAGCGTGTACTTCTTGGAGCGCTGGCGCCGCTTCTTGAACATCAGCACGCCCTTGGAGTGGGGGTTGGGCGCGTCGGTGAGCAGCGAGGCAATGGTGCGGCATTTGGTGCGGGCCTCTTTCACTTGCTTGTCCTGCTGGGTGTCGCCTCGGTTCAGTTCTGTAGGGCGGGGTGAAAGGGTCGAGAGCCTTAGGCTAATATGTCACGTTAGCAATGTTATTGTGATGAATGTTAAATCTGAAATTGAGTTTCAATTCATTGAATTTATTTATACTTTGACTTTCCTAGTGCTCTTGAACGAGTAACCCATACCTCGAGCAAAGAAAATAAAGAACGAAACGCTAACATTAAAAGTGTTCTACCAGATGGACATTTATAATCACCGCTTAGGGAGACTATTTTTTCCCATCCAAGTGACAAATAACCAAGTTTAAACTTTCAAACGGGTGGCAGCATGAGATCAGGGTTTGAAAGGATTCCAGGCCGCACTAACTCCAGCCAGCATTCCTTTTTTAACTTGCAACATTAGAACTTTCGGAAAAAAATGCCTTGGACACCTGTGGCTTCTCACATTAGCCAAGGTGAAGGAGAACGGAACAGAAGCAAACCGGTAACCCAAACAGATATCTACATCCAGTCTTGTAGGTTAACAATGGAGGAATTTCAAAGAGCGCGCACATTACAAACTCAGTTAGACCTTGCATGGATTTCATGGGTGAACACAAGCTATTTATTTGATACTAACATGCCATACTATGCAAGGCGATCTTTCTTAATTTGTCTCGGTCAGTGTGCCCGAGCAGGACATCAGAATGAGAAACCTTCGTTCACTGACAGCTAGGGATTTATTACTGAACAACTTAAAAACAGCTCCCCTCTCTCTTCAAATAGCCCCAGTCCTCTCATTTTTACAATGATACAAACCAATCTATACTTTCATTCATGCTAATATGGAGGGTTAAGCAAATTGTTCTGCCAGAGGGTCAGTAATGTGTAAATGTTTGTTTAGCTTTTACTCCCTCCTGGCAAAGTCAGCACGTCACTAACCTTAAATATGTTAACAAAAACACATGTTACTTTTTCAGGGAACTACTTCAGCTAAGAAGAAGTTACACAAGTTCTGATGATATTATATTACATTGCAAAACAGCATAATGGCTGATGTTTAAAAAAAAGAAAAAAAAGTCATATTCTTTAAATTGGGCTGTGACAACACATTTTACCACTAGAAGAATAAATGGGCCAATAATACTACTGATGTAGGCTGACCTTACGAAGAAATATTGTAACATGGTGCAGGCGGTTCTGTAATGCACAGCTTTGAAGAAAATAAGATAAACAGCTATTTGATATTCATGATTGATTGATTGTCTGAGACAGTAGGAGCTAAGGAATACAGATTAGGTTATATAATTACCAAAATTATGTATCTACACAGGGCAGCTTCTTAGCAGTAGCATACATTAGCTTCAGTGGGAGGATCCCCCCAAATACTTCGTGACGGATCAACATAATCCAAATGAATTCAAATGTCATCAGTCATTTGACTTTTTTTTTCTTCAACAGATGACATTACAATTCACACATTTAGACATGTTATTCATACCTTCCAAAAATGGCACTTGACTGACAGTCATGTATTCTTCAACTTCCATCCTCTTTCATATCTAACCTTTGCTGTATGTAAGCACTGACAGAACGCAAAGGCCCATATTAACTTGTTGCTATTAAAGCATTGGGGTCCTGCCATTTAGGAGCCTTATATACACATACGTACATATCTTTAAGGGGTATACCACCTCTAATATATATATATATATATATATATATATATATATATAGATATATATATATATTACCCCAAAAATTTGCATAGAAAGTTAATCAAGAGTGCAAGGTTGGACTCAATGCACTTCCCTAGGTCCTATGGCAAAGCAGCGATTATTAGCTTACAGTGTAACAACCTAAAGGGATGAGAACTGAAATATGCACTGCAACCAGGTAGGTCTCGTAACCGGTCTCTCCTGTTAAGGGTTCAAAGGCATGGATGGTAATTTAGTTGAATGCTCTAGTTATACGTAAGTAACCTACCGCATATGTTAACAGCGCCCCTTCACATTTAGATAGTGTAAGTAGGTTACAAGATGTGCGCAGCAACGAAGGCATGTTGATGTGTAGTGAGCAGGGGACGGACAGAGACATAGAACAGAGCGAGAGAAACTGACAGAATGAGAAAGACATAATGAAAGAGGGAGAATGAGAGTGAGAGAATCAATGATATGTCGAGAGAGAGAGAGAGAGAAAAAGAGGTAGAGAGGGAGAGAGAGAGAGGTAGAGAGACAGAAAGAGAGCGTTAGAGAGGGAGTGCGACGGGAGGAAAAGTGAGATTCCCTGGTACTTGATATGAGATGGCAGCTGTGCATGCCTTTCTCAGCTTCTGGTTCGGGTGCTCGGGTTATCGGACCGCGGGGGTAAATATAGAGTCCCACAGAAGAGGGCTCTGCTGCTGTTCTCTTAATGGGGCTTAGCATAACACACTGCCTCATTACAAAACACAATATTACCCAACCGACAAGAACCCTTTGGGACGTTTGATAGGTCAGCGGTGCTGGAGAGCGGCCAGGTTTAGAGTGTGCCCGAACGGCGTGATAAAAGTGTGCTGCCAGACATGAGGCAATGATCAAAGAAACACAAGTGGAGCTAAACCAGCATACATCTCCACACTGCTCGACGGTGCATTCCTTTTTGATTTGTTTTGAAAGGGTCTCAGTCTTCACATGGCCCCGAAAACCATCCTCTCCACTGATCAGGCTGGGTAAAGTTTAACCTCTTTAGTTTAGGACTTTAACTCTTTCTAAGGCGTGCGTCTGGCCTTTTTCACAAGCGTTTCACTGGAGATGAACAACACCACCACAGAATGAAGCGTTTGCTTTCCCTCTACCTATCCAATGTCTTTGCCCACCCTGTTCAGAGCAATACTCACTGGCTTGTTTGGCCTTGTCCATGTACGTGGTGGATAGCTCCTCGTCCACAGGGGTGTCCACCGGCCCCACCATGGGGACAAGCTGCCTGCGGGAGCCCAGCATCAGGGCCTCTTTGGCCCTCTCAGGGGACACCAGGGGCACTGCCGCCGCCTTGGACACCTCCTGGAAGCCACTGTCCTCCTCCAGACCCCCGCCGACGGGCCCCTGGTCGTCGGCCGAGGAGGAGATGATGGAGGAGGTCTCCGTGGAGGTCTGGGAGGACCACACCCCCGGAGGCGGCTGGTAGATCACCTCCCTCCGCGTCACACCGGGAAGCTCCTCTCCGGCGGCCCGGCAGACGTCCATCATGCCCGGGTAGCCGCGGGCGTCGGGGGCGCTGTCGTAGCCGCTCATCTCCGACGTCTCGCCGCCCTCGGGCGAGGCCCGGCCGCAGGGTTTCCCCGCCCCGGGGGCTGAGTTACTGGGGCTGCGGCGCTTCTGCCGGCGCTGCCGGTCAAGCAGGGCTACGTCGGCGTCGCTGTCCGTCTCCCCGTAGTAGGCCTCGCTGCCCGGTGGGGAGGTGAGCCCGCTGCCCAGGGAGGAGCGGCTGCGGTGGACCTCGCGGACGGGTGCGTGGAGGGGCCGGGCGGGGGACATGGCGCGCAGGGCGGCGCGGTACTCCTTGTCGATGCGGGGAGACGGGGCACGGGTCAGGAGCACCACGGACTGGAAGCCAGCCGGCGCCCTGCAACGGCAAACCGAACAGCCACAGTTAGAATGTTCATTAGACTGGTGATTTAGTCATTGTGAATCGCTTGATGTTGTAGCAACGTTGCGATTGTGCAAAAGAGCTGGATACAAGTTGAGGTTGAAAACTTTCAAATTGTACAGGGTTTTGAACAAATAAAAAATACTATGTAGATAAGTCTATCTAACTGAAAATCAATGTGCTTGATGTATACATTATGGAAATGAGTGTTGATATACTGTGGAAAACCTACGGACAAGATCTAAATCTTAAATCGATTCACTGCGTGCCTGACCTCTTGACCCGGATGTGAAGGACCCCGGGGGTGCTGTCGATGAGGTTCATGGCCTGGGCGTGGGACAGACAGCTGCATGGCTGCTCGTTGACGGACACGAGCTCGTCAGCTTCACGCAGGCCAGCCCTGCACGCCTTGCTGCGCTTGCGAACCTAAGCCAACAGGGGGAGACAAAAACACAGCATGCAACATTGATGAGAGTCTATGCCAACCAAAGTTAAAAGGTAGTAAGTAATATAATATGAAAATAGCTTAGGGAGTTAAATACAGGCTAGAATTAAATAACGGTCCTTACAACTCGCTTACGCTGCTTGTCAACACCTCTCTGTTGTTGAGTGTCTTAACAGCAGAATAATCTCTGAACAAACATAAAATATTTGCCAAAGGAATTTGTGTTGTTAATGTCAGCCTCATGCAAAACCAAAAGCAATAACTGAACAATGACCAAATTAGGACAGGATAGGTTTCATCACATAGTACACAGCCGCAGGGCATGTGCACAGCAAATTCAACAAGTAAAAGGGATTATTAAAGGGACCAAAGTCTCACTTTTATCTAGGACTCTACAGATAGCTCTCTCTGTTTGTAGTACTAAAACTATTAGTGAAAACAACTGCATAAAAGTCTGACATGACTTGAACTACAAGAGGCACATTTAGAACATCACGCTCGTAAGTGCATTGATAGGTTTAGGAACGATATGCAGGGAGCTGAACGTTAGATTACGGGAATGGAACACTTCCCATCTCGATGGCTAACGCTCCAATTAACCAGCCTCCTTGCAGCTGTGATTACCCACAGCAATAACAAGTGCGTCACCCATTTATATGTGTGCGTATGGAAACATAGACATACACAAAGTTTGCTTTTCAACTGCACATACACAAGCCACTAATATTTGTACCTTTTCACCGTCACGGCCCTCTTGTGAACAGTCTATACACACATAGTCCTAGGGGGACATTGCATTACCATTTTCGGGACAGTCCCCCTGTGGCAATTAAGGGTTAACCAGGTAGCAGTCGTACCCACGTGGCTACCACTGTGTTACATCACTGCCTCAACACAGGGCTTTCAGATCAATCAGCGTTGGGTTAGTACCTCTGAAGTGGCCAGGAAGGGAAGGCCTGAGTGCCCACCATGGTCATGTGCCCGTTCAACGTTCATTTTGCCTTAGCTGATCGTTCAGACAGATTCACAGACACACACAGCTGCTCTTAGACGTTAAGGTGAACTGTCGGTGAACCTCCATGTTTCATAAGGTCGTTCTATTTCAGCTGCTACAGTACGTTTTCATTATGTATCTAATATCTATCTATCTAGTGTCTATCTATTAACATAACTGATGTCATGGGCTGATACACAGTACATGGAAAAGAGTGGAGTTTTGGTAGAGGAAAACAATTAGTGAAATAATGGAATTGTATGTTTTTTAAAACAATTATTTGCTCTTCTAAAGAAAGAACCTTATTGGTATTGTACTACCAATAGCAACAAGTTCAGCATTCTGTTCCAAGATACACGTACAGGAAGTCATTGGTATCTCTTTAAACCACTGGAGATCAGCTAGCAGATGCACCAAAATATAACTCCAGATTGTATGTGCAGAGTTGAAACACACACCTTTGCTGACCTTACGTCCTGCGCCTCCTCAACTTAAAATAGCGCCCGTCAAAAAGTAGTCTTGCTTCGTGATCACTGAGTAAATGTGGCTTCAGCGAGAGTTAGGGTGGATGTGTGCGCTATGAGAGGGGTTAGAGGGGTTGTGCGTTTGTGGGTTAGTGTGCTGTTTTAACTTGGAGATCCAGAGGGAAGATCCGAATTTAGCGGGGCACAGAATAGATCGGGAAGTATTCAGGGCAAAAACGTGCCTCACAGATCCTCATTTGTATGAATAGACCGTGTTCACCATATAAAGTTATTCAACGGCATGGAAGTATTCTTTTTATATTTATCTATATTTTATTTCTAGCACCATAGCCAGCCTAGGGTCTGTGAGATTATATTATAATCCGTTTAATGATCTGTCATGGTTTTAAGGTTTTGAGTCATTCCAATTTTGACTGAAATAAATTAAGACGTTTTGGATTTGGATATTCCAAATGCTTTCAATTGTATGCTGTATTGATTGGTTGGGAAAGTCATTGCTCTCTTAACAAAGGTTAAAACACTTTGAATTTCACGTTGAATCCAAATGTTATCTGCACCATTTGTAATTTGCTATTTCTGGCTTCCATTTGTGGTTGACCTTATACAGTACCTATTGTTAAAATAACTAGGTGCCAACTTAAAAGGGAGGTTTCATAGCTTGCAAGTTTTCTCTTGCTTTATTTAGGTGCCAACTTAAAAGGGAGGTTTCATAGCTTGCAAGTTTTCTCTTGCTTTAATTCGACTGAAGGCCTAAGCAGAGGGCAGGGCTGATTAATACAACATAAGGTATATTATTTAATAAAATACATTATTTAATCAAAGACAATCTATTGTTGAAAAACACATAAATGAAGGGAAGATGTAGAGGATTGCTTATATTTTTTGCCACTACTAGGGTGAAACACACTACCATGAAAATGGTTGAAGCCCCTGCTTGCGGCTGCAGTGGGTATCAAACTATTGAATTGTGATGTACTAGGTAATGGAAAGTGCTGCATTGAAGCCCTGTAGAACTAAATATCACTGGTGAGTGATTGGTGAGTAGCGTGATGAAATAAAAACAAGGGACCAAAATCAACAGCGTTGAAAATTCATGCCTCTCATATAGGAAACATGATTTTTTTTTCACGAGTTTCATAAAAGCCCACACTGAGGAGAATAACATTATGATCAAATTTGCATCACAGATAAGGTTTTCTATAAATATTCAATCAAGACCTCATCCATTCATTATAAATCCAAACTTTTAAAATATATTCATCCATTTATTTTGGCCCTATGAAATCAATATGTAATGTCATCCAAGAGGCTCGTCTGATAGGATTGAGACAGGCTTGCACACATTCCCAGTTTAAAGTTCATACTCTCAATCAACCAGACTCCTCTAGAACTGGGATCATGACTCATACCCTAGGCCCCAGACCTGTCCTGATAATAAAATAGCCAATATTCAATTTCATGTTATAGTGCTCATCAAAATATCGTGGCAAGTCTTTCAATTCCATGCCGAGATACCAAGGCCGACTCAAAATGAAATGTCCAAACCTTTTGTGAAATTAAGAATCCTCATTTCAATTTTAAATAGACGACCCACAGTTTTGGATAAGGACTCGATACGTAGTGTCGTCCACCTTTTCGTTTTACCTTTGCATGAAGCCCCTACCTTGGCCACTTGTAACGGCTTCTGGTGCTCCACTCCCCCCTGAAGACGAAAGCCCCATGGCGCTCCACCAGACAGACTGACAACGACCTCCTCCGCCACCATTTTTTGTTCTGGTCTGTGAAAACAAATCCTTGTGTTTCTGCTTGTATTGTTTTGTTATTTTTTTTGTCCCGTTTGTAGTCTGGGGGGGCCCTTAGGGCATGGGTTCCATGGTGATAGCTAGGGCCCCCTCAGAGAGCTCTGTCCTACAGACCTGAAGGCCGACTTCTGCCAGTCACTGCATTCTGGCACCTTGGCCAAGACACGCGTGCGCGCGACTGACAGACACACACACACACACATACACTCACAGAGAGACGCCCACCTGAACCCCTGGACCAATGTTGTTGGAGGTCCAGCAAGCTCTAGCTGAACTAGAGAGAGAGAGAGAGAGAGAGAGAGAGAGAGAGAGAGAGAGAGAGAGAGAGAGAGAGAGAGAGAGAGAGAGAGAGAGAGAGAGAGAGAGAGAGAGAG
>JAVQIZ010051700.1:0-11164 GCA_036023535.2 Galaxias brevipinnis
CTTTTGGATTGTCTTTTTTTGCTTTTGGATTTTCTTTTTTTGCATTTGGTTATCTTCTTTTTTGTTTGTGGATTTTGTTTTCACTTTTGTAGACTTTTGGCACAAATCTCATTCCATAGCCATAGCTCACTTGTAATGTATCGGTTATCCAGCGCACGAGCATAGAGCGGTCTCGTGAGTTGATGTGGAAAGCAGGGGAAATGATCTAATCCATTGAAATTGTGCTTTTTCTCTCTACTTTTTACATATTTCAATGGCATTGGTGTACACGTTATAAACAGTATGTAATAAAAATATCGCTAATGAATAATATTTAAATTAACTTCAGGCAAAAACATAAATAACTGCAGCTATATTGGAATACCAACATCATTTCGAATATTCCAGTTATCCTGCCCATCCCTACACATAGCACCCTTTGAGGAGATTTTATAGCTCTTCTAAGAAAATGCATCAGTACTGCACTGTCACTCAATGGTTGCCTACCGTTTGTCCTCTGAGCACATCTGCCGATTTAATAAAACAAAATTTGAGTCATGGCCAGATGATGAGCCCAGAAAGCGAGAGGCAGTATAGCCCTGAAGGAGGTCAGACATATGGGTGCCAAATTTTGGAGGTGATGTGAACTTGGTGTGAGTGAGGATCCCAGCAGCTGAATTGTGGAAATTATGTGTTAAAGGTCATGCAACCAATTACTAAGTGTATGTAAACTTCTGACCCAATGGGAATGTGATGAAAGCAATATGAGATGAAATTAATCATTCTCTTCTCTTATTTTGACATTTCACATTCTTAAAATAGCCTAAATGATTGATTATAACTGACCTAAGACAGGGAATGATACACTTTCAGGAGTTTAAATGTATTTGGCTAAGGTGTTTTCTTTGACTTCAGTTGTATCCCTACATTGAGACCAAAAAATGACCGTAATGGCACGTGTACAAGTCGAGAAATTTTCATCAAAATATGAACCTCAAAGTTGGGGGGTTGACTAGTACTCGAGAGACCAATACATCAATATTTTTAGTACTAAGTCTGTCCACAGCAAGTGAAGTTGACAAAAATTGACACCCCTTGAAGTCTGCAATCGCAACCTGATCGATATGGCCCGAGTGCTATAGACAGACAGCACAGAGAAGGGCCTGATTTACCATATATCCAATTATAAACTTGAACTCACATTATGCATTGATATTTAACCATTTTTAACCAGATCGATGATCGACTTTGTGGTCGTATCGTCAGACCTGCGGCCGTATGTCTTGGACACTCGGGAAAAGAGAGGAGCTGAGCTGTCAACTGATCACCACCTGGTGGTGAGTTGGATCAGATGGCGGGGGAGGCTACCGGACAGACTTTTTTTTTTAGATGCTCCTGTAGGATTGTGTCGAAATATATAACACTTTTCACAATGCAAAACTTAACGAAACTTAATTATTGCAAACAAGTTTTTAAAGTGAAAAATGAATAACAAAAGGAAAGAACAACAAAAAAACATGCTGTTGCACTTAATTAATTGTACAGGATATTCTGTATGCAAATTGTTTAATCACGTAACTAATAAGAACGTAATTCCATTTTGTGAGCGTTTACCTGGTATGGAGAACGCTGGACATAATGCCAACCTTAAAGTCTGATGATAATGTCTTTAATGTACTTTTTAAAATCTTTTTTTATCCTCAATAGTTTTCAAGGTGCAATGTGAAATAGAGTGACCTAGCTGGGTCCTCTGCCAGCCTGATGTTGCACCGTAAAAATAACAAATATGAGCCATCATAAAACAAGCAAATACATATTTGATATTTAATTGAAGGGAACCTTTGTGTTAAATAAAGACTTTAAGATGCTGTTCGAATTGTCTTTGATCCTGATTTCGCAACAATTCGTTAATCATTGTGTGCTGACATTATCTTTAGCGTGGCCAATTTCACACACGTACACTCTCACTACATACACATTCACACATACAGACACACACTCACACATGCCATGGAAAATACTGGTTGTCACATGGGAAAGCCTGATGCACACTGTATTGTGAAAATAAAAAGAATTGTGTGCTTTTATGCAGTCCAAGTAAACACATCTTTGTAATCAGATTGAAGGGATCTTTGTGTGCTAAGTAAAGTGTATATAAATACATTCAAATGCTTTTATGATGGTCTTTGCTTCTGTTGACTGTGATTTCTCACCGCCTTGTTGATCACTGAGACTGGCCTTCTCTTTAGCATAAGCCCTTTCACACAAACATACACACACTTTCAATCTCATGCACACACACACACACACACACACACACACACACAAAGATATGCACATGCACGCAGACACACACACACACACACACACACACACACAATCACTAATTCACTCATGGAAAATACTAGTACATGACACACACAATAGTCCATTGTATGTAACATTTACAGGAATACAAAACCTACTGCATCACTGCAAGTGGGCGTGTCACATTCTGTTTTGTTGAATCTTAAGAGTTGCGCTTTCATTTCACAAGCTAGCCATTAAGAAATGAAAACAATCTTACATTGCATTCCAACAAGGTGTGCCAAATAGTATTCTGTATCTTACAACAACAAGGTAGTAGTTGTTTTATGGTAAATCAAGATGGTACATATCTTTCTTTTGGTCCAGGTTTCAAAACTTTAAAAACACTTTTTTTTCAATTGCTTGGACACAATTAACATAAACATAAGATAAAACATTTACATAAGATATTTGGTTCATTGAACAGAACATTTACCATTTCAAAATGATAGAATATAACATCAAAGTATTACTGTTTCAAAGTACAATTTACACATTAAATATGAAATGTCTTTTCATTTCATACAATGCTTATAACTATTAACTACTACAACTGCTCACAATAAGTAACTGTTGCATTACTCCCAACGTATATCTTTATGGAAACTGATCAACGCTGCTTTATCACCATCGTTTATCAGACACTGTTTCTATGGTGCAATGTGCTGCTGTTCAAGACAATGTTTTCACATTTGACAGCATGTAATAAATAAATAATAAAACAATTAATTTGTAAAGCGATTGTTAAACAATCTCAAAGTGCTACAACAGCATTTAGATTGCATAATAAAATATATACAATATTGCTAAATGCTAAACCATAAACAAGGAGGAATTTAAAAACAAAATAACATTAAAACTCAGTTAGCAGAAGGTTTTCTAACAAGAAAAGTGTTAGGCCTGATTTAAAAGAAAATAGAGTCTGTGGCATCCTCAGATAGTCTAGGCCCTGGCAGTTTGAAAGAGGCAGGTTTAATATGGAGTTTCACATAAACATTTTTTGAATAACCGAAATGGACCTTAACACAAAACCTTGTTTAACCTGTCATACTTTAGACGTGAGGACAAGGCATTGTGTGGGTGTGTTAAGGGATCGGAGTGTCACAGCAGATCCTGTCTATAAAGGATTATTGTCTTGATCCACCACCGTTCAGTCACCCGCAAGAGATCAAAGCAGGTAATATGAATTGCATCACGATTCAAACTGAAACAGAACATGGAACTTCACAAATGTAATTAACTATTCTTTTTTTGTCATTTGAAAAGCTGACATCATACTGAGCCTGCGGTAAGGATACCTTTTCTATATCTATAATCACTAGATAATAAATCTGTGCAAAACATTATGGTATGTGGACTATGGCTAGATTGTTTGCCGAAGGTTCCACACTGAAACATTTTAAGACGTGAAAGGAAAAAGCAGAATGGTGTTCACTATTTAACTACTACTTCAGGAATTCTATATCTTTTTATATTTCGATAAAAAAATTGATGAAAATGACCGAAAATGCAAATGAATGTATTATCGGACCTGAAACATGAGCTACTTAATGCTTTGTGGATTCAGCTGTCAGTTGTAGCAACGCACAACAAACAACGCAAACTAGTTGAATCCACAAAGATTAATAGTGGGAATAGTAGTCTAATAGTAAAAAAAAGAACTTGCTAATATAGGACACAATTTCAACCTTCATACAAGCTACATTGTGTCAAATCACAGCCTGAAAGACTGTTTAAAAAGTTTAAAAAGCAGCACCAACTGCATGTCTGATACGGAGATGGTTAATCTATAACTACATAACATAGGCTATACCCTATACTAGAATTACATGTATACTGTCCAATTCAGATATCCTTTCCTTATAATAGCAAAGTATACCTTGTTCACCTTTTAACTGGCTCTACTAAATATCAGCATGTGTACTTACAGGTATATGACACATCTGGCTAACCTCCACACAACAGTGGTTTCTCTTGAAATTAAAGACAGACTACCATGGCAAGCCACACAACAGAAATGTTGCCAGCTGAGAATGAAGATGAAAAAAGGGAACAAATGGCTCTTGAACTTTGGAGAGACAAGGTCCCAGAAATCCAAGAATACATACAAAATAACAGAACCTCACATAACACAAAACTTTTTTCTTGTCTGGCACTACTCAATACTTATGTTTCAGAGTCTTACATCCTTCAGTCTCAGTGTCAGAGGTTCCTCGGACCTCCAGATCCCATCTATGGAGGCCCTTCGTTTCAAGACAGAATGGAACCTTTCACATGCTTCCTCTTGATTTCTCCATCCGATGAACAAGACCATGAAGTGAAAATTGTTCACACTTCAATCGCAAACACATTTGTTGAACTACTAGCTGCAATATATCTCACCAGGAGTGACACAATGAAACAATTCATGATACATTTTGCTGGAGAAGAACCACTGCCTTACATAGTGCAGTTCATTAAAGATTTTCTAACAAAGAGGGAATCTGGAATAAAACGTAAAGAACCGTTTTCAAGATTGATTATGGCCATTAATTCAAAAGAAAATATTGACAAAAGTGTCTCTGTTTTGTCAGCTGCTTCGAATAGATTTAATAAGGTCACATGCTTTCCTCAAACTCTTGCACGTCTCTATTACTTGGTTTTATCACGGTATGCCAAAGCAGAGCACTGGGCTAAAAAAGCCATTTCCATTGCACCTAACAACT
Organism: Galaxias brevipinnis; assembly: GCA_036023535.2. Taxonomy (NCBI): domain Eukaryota; kingdom Metazoa; phylum Chordata; class Actinopteri; order Galaxiiformes; family Galaxiidae; genus Galaxias; species Galaxias brevipinnis. The sequence continues at coordinate 5,031 of JAVQIZ010051700.1, forward strand.
CCTATATAGCTGACACTTTAGGACAAGTTAGTAAACGCTTGATGAGGACAAGAATAGGTCACCTGGATTTCTTGAGCATCGCAGTGAAGGCCATTGAGGCTTTCAAAGACGTTGAAGAAAAAGCTGAAAAAGAGGAACGGCCTGATATGAACGGGGATGGGTTGAAAAACATTTCAGACAGTTTCAACAATAGGGGTCTTTTTGGTTACATAGAAGTAGCAAAGATTGTTTTTAAAAACAACCCTTGCCAACTCCAAAAAAAAGATTGGGAAGCATTTCTCACTGGAGATGTGCAAATAATGCTTACAGACCCCACTCTGAATGCACCAAGTCACAGGGATCTTTTTAAAAACCTGAAAGGAGAAGTAGAGGACAAAACATTATTTTTTGAGTGGTACCTCACTTACTCAAAACCTGAAATAGACACATATGAACCAAGCTTTTTTTGGGAAGAAGTTGCCCAATGCTACAGCTACTACACCAAAAAGAAAGTAACGGAATCCACAAGTTTTCCAGGCCTCTTGGACTGTCTTAACAGGGGACTGCCAACATCAAAGGGGAGTGTGGCTGGATTTAACGAGTCGAAAATGACCACATCTGAACTGGAGACAATCAGACATGATTTAAAAACAGCTTATGAGACAAACGTTTCTTGTGACAAAGCAGCTGACAGTTACATACTTGCCAATATAGTCCTGAGCAATAGAAGCCTTAATTCTCTGCATCTAACCCCTGTTGAGCAACTCAGGGAGATTCTTCAAAATAGCTTCTTGGACAGAGCTTATTGTCCTGAGTTTTACTTACTGGTAATGCTATTGTTTTGGCCAGAGGAAGTACAATGTGAAGAGCAGGTTGAAGAAAAGAAAGAGCAGGTCACAGAGCACGAGCAGGAAGTGTCAAATATACCCTGTACAACGAAGGAAGAAGATTCTAGGGAGGATGAGGATGGTGATGAGTCTGGAACGGGTAATGATTCTGAGGAGTATGCAGAAGACCAGGGAGAGCAGGAGGGGCAAAACCAATTACCTGACTTAAGTCTTTATTTGAACATGAACAAATGCACACAATTCATGAGAAGGGCTTTTGAGAATACCTATGCAAAATACCTTTACGGAAGGTACCTTCTTCCATTGTTCTTTTTGGGGAGGGGCAAGGGTTTAAACAGATGGGTTCACAAATCAAAGCTGGATGAAATATTGGAAGCATTTGCAAATGCTCGTATGCAAGGAGAAATACCATCACAGCCATTGTTGAGGGAAAAAATTGACCATATGTGGCAAAGTGGACAAGTGTGGGAAGTTGTTGAGATTCAAAACATTCTTCTACCAGTGCAGGGCATTGCTTGCCCACACGACCCTATGAACCAATGGCCAGAGGTGACTTTAAACATCGGTGGAAAAAACATTACAGTTCAGGTGGAGTGTGGCGACGACTACTCTTGGGAAAGTTCAATATCCTTGTACCTTGGCTTCACCATCAAAGGCCCATTGGCTTTCCCCTTTTAAGCATAAGATGTGGTTAACCTAACCAGAAACAACTCTTAGGTATTTAGTTTTACATGTTGCGATGTACATTTTTCTTTCTTTACAAGTTGTTTGCTATTTAGTTTATGTATTGAAAGCTGTATGCCAATTAAGACATTAAATATTTAGCTTAAAATGTGTGAGACAACTTAAAAATATGCATAATTTTAACCAATACAATGTTACTAGTATCCCTTAACATATTTTTATATTTTAGTGTTTGTGTGTACTGTGATTGAATAGCTACAAAATGACAACAGAATAAAATGTAATGGTAATAAAATAAAGCAGAATTATTTAGTTTTTTTATTGAAATGTCTGATGTAATCTTTACTAAATAACATGATGCCTTGTCGGAAAAATTACGATAAAAAAAAAACAAAGTAAATTTAAATCACAGACAATACCCAACCCTTAAACTTGTCATTCAATTAAATGTACTTTTGTACCTTAGTCAAAAAACAATCATAGCCCTTAGGCATCTTCATTAAACATCTACCTTAATAGAAAAATACATGTCATACATTTCGCTACAGTATACAAATATTCATTGTACAACTTAAGACAAATAAGGATCAATCTAAGATTTGCTACTGTTTTTTTAGCGTTAACATGAATGAAATATTTTCTGTCATATTACTCTAGATTAATCATTGTTATTAACAAGGCTAGCGTTACGCAACCTTGTATTTAACAGCGCTAGCTTCAAACGTAAGCAAACAAACTTTAATGTGGAACAATACGTTTTTCTTCACAATGTGGATGGTTCAAGTCAAGGAGCCAACTAGTTTTTCTAGTTTTTCTACTGTGTGTGTCAACACGTGTTTGTTGAGGTTCCCCTTCACCCGGAAACGCTTGCCGCACTCGGGGCATCCGTATGGTTTCTCGCCCGTGTGGAAGCGCGTGTGACTCGTCAGTCTCTGCGCGCTGCGGAATGTCTTGCTGCAGTCCTTGCAGCTGAACGGCTTCTCCCCGGTGTGGACCCTCTCGTGGGACTTCAGGGTGGACCGGAGGATGAAGGACCGGCCGCAGTGGCTGCAGCCGTGCGGCCTCTCGCCTGTGTGGAACCGCCGGTGTCTCCGCAGCTTGCGCTTCTGGCCGAACGTCTTGCCGCACTCGCCGCAGACCAGGAGGCGGGAGCGGCGGCGCCGTTGGGCAAGACGCCGGAGGCGTGGTGTGACCTCCAGCCGGACGGAGCACGGCTTCAAGTCGCTCGCGTGCTCCGGGGTCGCGGGTGTCACTGGGCCCGGAGGCAGGGCAGACCGTCTCATAATAGGCGCGGTGGCGTCTGAATATTTGAAACGATCCGCAGACAGGGTGTGGCTAATCGGCTCCGTAGACACAGGACGACTCAGGTGGGGTGCAGTCACAGCTGGGACGGAGGGCCTCACGGAGGAGTGTGTGAGGATGTTGTCGTCGTGGTGGTCGCCGAGGGACACCGTCGATTGACCTGTGATTAACTCCGGACCCGGGAGCGAGCGATCGTTATCGGGTCTCTTTTTCTTCAGCGTGTCATGCTTCCCGGGGGTTGGTTCGGACAGTCCGCTTGGCCTTTTCCCAGGACCAAGAGGGTTCGGTGTGTTTGCTGTGCGAGGTGTTGGGCAGTCACCACCCTCTTTTGTGGAAGGGCAGCGTCTTCTGAGCCGTAGCCTGACCGGTGATGGGATAGGGCCATTAGAGATGCCATCACCGGTGTGCTCAGCAGAGGTAAGAGGTCGACAATATTCCAAATGACCGGACACTTGTGTTGGGAGGCTAGATGTACTTTGGGTCGGCTTGCACTTCACCTCCATCCCACTTTCTGTCACTTTACTCTTCTCAAATATGCCTGGTTTTAAACTACTTGACCCCCTGCGCCTTCGTAGTACTGGTGGTTCATACCTCGGTTGAGCAGAATTGTCTACGTCTGATTCCTTGTCTGTATCGTCAACACTGCGCTGTTTAGACTGAGTGGCAGCTTTGGTTTGGACTTTAGGGCACTCAATGGTGGGCGGGGTCTCTTTAGGTGTGCTTTCGTGGACAGGCTCCACAATGCTATGCCCCGCTAACGGTCCCGGTTTCTCAACTTGTTCCTTTTCTGAGAGTGTGCATCGGGAAACTGGTGATAATATGTATCCTTGCATTATCTTATTTTCTGCCTGAATGTTGTTGTCGTCGTTGTTGTTGTTGTTGTTGTTGTTGTCATTTAAAGAGGTGCAGGATACAATAACTGGTTCTGGGAAAAGTAGAGTTTTATCATCTTCACCCTCTGCAATTATGACAAAAAACATAATATGGGTTTAGAACAGGAGTTATTCACGGCATCATAAATGTTTCCATTGCTAACGGAACACTTAAATTATGATAGCTATGAGGGTATTTGCATGGCAGTAGCTGGAATTAAAGGTGCGACAGATTGTGATTAGCCTGTATCTTGGTATTGTTAAAGAACGCTCAGAAAAAAACACTTGCAACACACACACACCTTGCCGCAGGTTGATTAAATTCAATTCGATGGCTACTGTCTGCAGAACAAAGAAAAATAAAGAGACAAAATGAATCATGGAACTCTTTATGAAAAAAAAAACTGTCATAAAATCTGAGCCTCAAAACTGTAACAAATTGTATACCTTAACTGTTCCAATTTACCTCACCTCATATTTTAAAGGAAGTCTCAAGTCAGCTTCCAACATAGAATTAGTGTCTGATGTGGCGCTGGTTGCAGAAACGCCATGGCTTCCATCTTCAGTTTGGATTCCTGCAAACCACATGTATTGAACAGAAAACGTCGTTGAGTGTGCACTACATCCGTTTACCAGAACTTTCTTAGCCTGCAGAATAGGCGTTCAACGACTAATCGAATAAATTACTTTAGAAAGATGCATTAGTTCCAAATAACATGGTGAGTAAGTTCCTGCAGTTTGTTTGTCACTTATTAAAATTTTAACCGTACTTCTCTAGACTAAAGCACTCAGATCGGTAAGTAGGTTTCATCTTGTTTTTACAATGTAAAGCGCTTTACAAATAAATGTTTTATTATTATTACATTCCATTATAAAATAGTTGCCTTTTGTTCGAAACGAAACACCTTTGTTGTTCCTTCCACAGTGCATACGAAATATTTTAAAAAGTACGTCAAATGCTAAATCAAATATATAAAAAATGCAAATTATCTGATCGTTTTCAGCCAATTGGCTACAATGCTAAAATACTTTCTATAACGTTTCAACAGTTGGCCTACACAAGTAAAATATCCCAACCTTCACATATACCGCATACATATAAAATATATACGAAGTATAACCAAAGAGAAAAATGTGTTTCTCCCCACCAACACATTGTTCTAGAGGCGGGGATTCCTGGACCTTCACATGTTCATTGAGAAAGTTCTCTGAAGCATCCCTCATTTGGCATTCCATCACCGACTGTGTTCGATCACACAACGAAACTGACAAAAGAGTTCCATTGCTAATATTACGATATATGTGGCATATTTCCGCAACAGCAACACTAAGTAATTTATCCAATGCAGTCTTCACCTGTTTTTCAAAAAGAGATGTGACTGTGTACTCTTCCATTGCGATTTAATTTGGCCACAGTATTGTTTCTTCTGTCGAAAATGACCGCCACAAAGACGCGCTAATATGACGTTGGGCGTTACGAGTGGCCGACAGCCCTGCGCAAAACGATTTTACCTGCTGTGCGCAACCGAAACATCTTGCTGCTATGCCTTTACAGGTGATTTGCTAGCGAACCGATTATTGCTGAAAACTCGAGATCACACCAGGGCCGATAAATAAACACACATCTGTTCGGTTTCTTGCTTCATTCGGGTTGTGTAAGAAAGGTCAGGTAAGTGATAAATTAATTTCAGTTAAACATATTTATTGCTCAGAAGCCTCAAGATAGTAAGACACTAAGATAAGATAACATAAATTTTGGTCAACAAATAAATAAAGCAAGCTGGGGAACTATGGTGTGTCTCTTCACTGATTCGATTGTTTGCTAAAATATGTTTTAACCAAATTGATTTACTTTGGCTTGGAGACGGAATTTAAATTATAGTACAGAATATATTTACTGGTTCAGTGTTTATCGTCAATATTTGTTAAAAGATTGAAGCCAAACTCCAGTTTATTTTCCTGACGCTGTCTTATTTTTTATTTTTATTTCGCGAAACAGCCAAATCAAATCTGACCGTGTATGGCATTTGCGGCCGTTTTAATAGGACATTTATCACTAGGGCAAGTTCACTTTTGGGGGGAATTCGCATCTTATTTTGAATGCTTGTGTAAGGAAAGGAATGTCACCTAGCATAACTACCGTAGGCCTACAGCATACATTGTCATGGACTAAGATTAAACGATTTTAGAACTCATGGTACAAGACGTACTTTTGACTGCAAGTCTTGTAAATGGTATCACAAGTTCTCTTTTGTCCCCCCTACTCTTCAAAAGCTTTTCATCAGATCTTGGACCACACCTGCCGCTGTCATTCACGTCACCAGCCCTTTCGTCGTTCCTCCTCCTCACCACCATCACTTTTCCTTTCGAGAACCCTCGACATGGCGTCCTCGTTGCAGGACGAGTCCAGCGTCCTCCAGGACGAGCTCACTTGCCCCGTGTGCCTGGA
>JAVQIZ010051764.1:0-23675 GCA_036023535.2 Galaxias brevipinnis
CAGGCAGGTTGACAGCAGACAGGCAGGCTGACATCAGACAGGCAGGCAGGTTGACAGCAGACAGGCAGGTTGACAGCAGACAGGCAGGCAGGTTGACAGCAGACAGACAGGTTGACAGCAGACAGACAGGTTGACATCAGACAGGCAGGCAGGTTGACAGCAGACAGACAGGTTGACAGCAGACAGACAGGCTGACAGCAGACAGACAGGCTGACAGCAGAGAAGAGGAGCCAGAGTGTGGTAGAGCTGCTGTGCTGGGATCCTGTCTGAGCCAGCAGGCCTTTACTCAGCAGACCAGCGTGTGTGGGACGAAGCACAGATAGTCTGTGTTTAAAGAGGTTGAGACGGAGGCCATGTGTCAGCGAGAGTGGAGGAGAGCGCTGTGCTTTGAGGGCGCCGTCAGCGCTGTGTGTGTGTGTGTGTGTGTGTGTGTGTGTGTGTGTGTGTGTGTGTGTGTGTGTGTGTGTGTCTGTGTGTCTGTGTGTCTGTTTTTTGAGGCAAAGTAATATTTCCTACAGTCCAGATATCTCTTCTGCCCTGATGCCGCAGCCATACCAGGCACGATGGGTTTTCGTCTGGCCTGTGATGCTGGCATGCATGGTTAGCTGTGCAGCTGTCTATTCATGTGCATACTTACATGCCCTGTTTACTGGGGTAGTTGAGTAAAGCAACCACACCACTTACTGTAAAACAAGCATTTTATCAAACTCATTGACGAGAAGAACCCTCCATTTTAAATTCCTCTGCCTGAAATGTAGCATAGCCAAAACTATTTCCAGTGGACCTAATGACCATCTCTGCAAGTTTAACAGACCTAGAGGTGATAACACGTTGGGAGATGGGTTAGCATTCTCCACTGTAAACAAAACCTTAATGACCAGGTTTGGTTATGGACTGTTGAACAATGAAGACACTTATGAGGACACCCGCTAGTGCAACAAGGTACATCAGATTCACATCAGATTCAAAGGTTGTCAGTGTGTGAATGGTGTGTTACCAGGATTGAAATGTGCCTCAGTCAGTAATGAATCTGGAATTTCCTGGATCAACACGGAAATTCTGCATCATGAAATGATGAGGTAAGCGGATTGTTTGGTTAATGAGGCCACAGTGGTGTGGTGGTGCAAGGTTGAATAAATTTGATATTAGATTTGAATAAATGCGATTCCATTTGATGGAATATTCTTCACCACCTCCTGACCATCTCCTGTTAGTGACTGGAGGTTGAGGGGGTAGGAGTCTCGTCACAAAGCCATTCTATGGATAGCAAAGTGTCTCATAATGAGGAGTCTTTCTCACTGACAGGAAGGGGCAGTGGGTTAGATTAGCATTTTAATAATAGGAGTACTGGGAGCACAGCGCAGTGACCTAGCAGGTGACACTCAGAGTATGTTAATGATTAATTACCCAGAGTACATCAGGATCATTTGCTTGTTAAGGAGACGAGAAATCTGTCAGAATCCAAATATATCGATATTATCTGTTTGATTCATACCTATCACAGCCATCTACTAAATAAAAAGTGATGGTAATTAAGTGGGAATTAATGAGATTCCTCAAAGTAACGTTTAAGAACAAAGTCTCTGGGAAAAAAAGCTGTTAACCATAGGAGCTTGTTAAGCTCAAGGAAGACAGCTTTCATTGTGAGTTTGGCTGTGCACATTTAATGGAAAACCTATTATGCTGAACTTGCCACTGCCTTGTAATTGGAGGTATACAGTGTTGCGTTATGTAAGCCTTCCCTGTGAACCACAAGTCCAAACAAATTGACCTTGGAACACCTGCGTACAATGAACAATACTCAGTATTTTTCTGGTCATGTAGTATGATTACATTCATTCAACCCAATCCAACACTAGCAAACGGAGAGCAGAAAAATAAATAATGAAGACCTAAAATAAGAGTTATAACAAAGACAGCATATATTATTGCATATTAACATATAAATTTTAATTTCATCATCAATGTTTTAAACCATTTAATAGTCTGACTCATTTATGGCCTGAAAAGAAAGAGGCTACACTATTTACGATGTTTCCATTTCTTTGGAAGCCACTGGCATTTAGTTTGTAAAAGCTGCAGTTAAATTTGATGTGTGTCACAGTTCTGGCTTGAAGTGTAAAGGAAAGACACTTTAATTGACAGGGAGGTAATTCATGTTTTTTTTTTCATCTAATGTGTCATACTCTGGTCCCTCCATGGGATGATATACGTATAATTCTGTAAGAGGGAGCGGCTGTGTGGAATGTAAATGATGTAATAGAATTATGTCAAAGCTTTCCCAGATGAGACTCATTGAAAGTAGTCCTATCTTATCCTTATCTAGCCAGGTCTCAACCTTCCAATGATGAAGACATGTCCTTAAGGAACATGTAGGTGAGAATGGCTAGCACCCTGTTCTATGATGGCTACCTAATTCATCTGTACCCGTAATGAATAGTAGGCAACTAAAGGAAAGGTAATTCAAAAGTCAAAAACTTTAGTATGCTTACATGTGGCTACCCGTCAGGACCAACCGGAAAAAGTAGTTTTTCCCTGATACGAAACGCACATCGGCCCTCCATTAATATCAGTTATCTTCCTGAAATATGGGTGAAGTTTGACTACAATAATCAACCATCAGATGCTAATTTGCCATTTGAAGCTACATTAACTGTGCCAATACATTCATCACACACAACTGAGCTGCACTGTTTGCAGTATTATACATTCTGCCAATTAGTACCTCGAATCAACGTCAGAGGCACAATAAGGTTTATTAAAATAATGTGTATTTTATCTTTTTTTGCATTTAGCATAAATACCCAACAGAAAGGGACCAATGCTAAACGTGTCTTGATTTTGTAGATGTTTTGTTCGACAAAAGCACTTTCAATAATTCTAATAAAAACATCATAGTATATTATATTATAATATTAAAGGTAGTTACATCAAGGAGTATTACAAATTGTATTAAATGATTGATCAGAAATTGATTATTTATGGCACATTTACAAAATTTCAGGTTGCAAGTTAAAGTCACATTTTCTTCTTGTGTTCCGTGGTCATTTTATTCAAATCCACAGTAATCCACATTAACCTTGGGTTTGATAGCATTCAAGGTTTCTCCATGGCTGTGATTTATTAATCACTCAAATTAAACTGCTGCTTTTTACTGTTGCATTTCCTTCTGATAACTGATTGCTTCTAGAGAAGGGTCCAACTGGAAACAAACAAGTGGAATTGTTTTATATTAAGAAGTGCCAAATATATTGGCAGGGATTAGAGCTTCTTCTCTTTATTGTCTCTTGGTTGGTGTTCTTGATAGCACCACTGTGACTTTGCCATCCCAGTAGTAGCACTAGTGTGCTTACATATGTTTTATTGGCCGAGCTGATACTTATATATCAGGTTATTAGGGATGCCTTTTGTTCAGTAATCACAGTATGTTAAGGGTGAAATTTTAATTAGTTATCGACAACATTATCTTCTTATGATTGTATGTTCCTGTCATGAGGTGTACCCTAGCAACGTATATTTGTTTCTTGTCAATTCATCGAATAGCACTTGTTATAAGATTTAAGGGTATTGTGTAATTTGAATTAAGTAAAAAACATAACATTTCGTGGCAATGTTACCTATCCCCGTACATCTATGTGGGATGATAAATTCATAGCAAAAGATAACAGGGCAACTGGCAAAGTGGGGGGATTATTTTATGCATCAGTGTAACAAGAGAGCACATTGTTTCACTGGGGAAATAAGACTGTTTGGAGCAAAATCTTCTAATTAACTCAGAGATTTTCATTGCACAATAAGGCAGCTTTGGTGACAATCAAATTAAGGGGGGGGGAACCGACAAAAGTTGTTTTTGAAATAAAAATGTATGCCAGGGTCATATTTGACTTAATGGAGATGATGTCAACAGATGTTGGTTGTTATGGCTTGTGCTGTCTCTTTTATTTCATGTGTCCCTTTTCTGTTTACTGCTTTGTGCAAATCCCCTTACAAATAACATGCTCCATTTCCCAACAGAGATGTATTTACTAAGTCATTTAGAAAATTAAGTAAAAGAAAGAGAGTCTGTTTATGTTGGCTGCAAAGCTAAAGAATGTTTCTATAGAGAGAGGATTTCACTGCAGAATATGCTAGTTTCTTCCATTGAGATCAAATGTAATTATGCCAGACAAGAGTAGGTAGATTAAACATGTAAAGTCCTAAAGAGGTGTCCTTTTTAACTAGTGAAATAACACGAAAGTCAAATTCCTTTTTAACATAAGATCTTAGCAGGGAAGTGTGGTATTCTAACAGACCTCGGTAAACAAAAAAGAATAAGCCTGAAGTAAATGATATGATTATGCATGCTTCTCATGTCATTGATCAAGGGCTATTCCATAGATATCCTTAGGCTGTCCGCAAAGCTTATCAAACTTATTTTTCTTTGTCTAGAAATCTTCTAAATACTGTAGCTGCATTAGGGTGCAACTCCCTAGTATCACATGAACCCCATTGGTATGGGACACGAATCAGTGACAGGAACAGCATGTCACTCAAACACAGGGCTGCAGCAGTAGTGTGTCTGTAGGCTGCCACCCTCCACTGTAATGCTCCTACCTGTGGCTGGGAGGTCTGTGCGATAGGGTCATGGTTAGAGGACAGGAGAGTGGGCTGCTGACTGGGATGGCAGGCGCGTCTTGGAGGCTGATTGAATTAGCCAGTCTGCCCACCTGCTCACATAGAGAGGAGGAACCAGCAGGGTAGATGGGTTAAGACTCAGGCTCAATCTTTTTTAATAAGTCCTCCAGTTGCCAGTGGACGTCTTCCCTGTGAACTAAGATATAAAGTAACACCTATGAAATAATGAAATAACGTCACATTTAATGAAATATTCAGGCGCTACAAACTTTTTTCATATTAGAATAAATAGAAACCCGTTCAAAAGGCTGACATTACCTCGTCGGAGACTTCCTACATGCTATTGAGGATACTGCCTGCAGAGAATATCGCCCACTCCCTTCTCACTTCCAATACTCTTCCTTGCTTCTCTCTCTTTGCACGTCTCCATCTCCCGTTAATGCTGCTAGCCTTTGATTTCTACCTCTTACTTCTTCTACCTTTCCTATCTCTGGCTTGTCTTGGAGCAATGTGGGGTCTCAGCCATTTTCATTGACCCACACGTTTCCTCTTATTAATGTTTTGCATGTAGAGGCAGGCAGTAATAATTACATCTCATGTGAATTTCATCCCTGTCACCAGAATTAGTAACAATGGCTTACGTGAGTGTAATATGACTGAAGGCATGCGGCATAGCATCATGACTGGTGGGCCTCCATTTAGCTGGTGGTAAACAAACCCCATGCTACTTTACAGGAAACTGCCCAGCACTCGGGTTGAATATAAGCCATTTAGAGATCGTACTCAAGGCACATTGACTCACCACTATGTATATATTTACTCCATAGCATATGAATATGGTATGATTAGTGAACATGGGTTTCTTTTTAAGAAGTAATTTATCACACACTCATCTTGCATGATCTTAAACCTTAACCAATACTGCCCCATCAAATATTACTTTATCAATAACATCCTCCTCCTATCACACCTCAATGCCTTATATACTACTGAAGCAGTTTGGCGTGTAGTACAAAGCAAGATGAAATGCTTATAAGAAAGAGAAGAAGCTGGATTATTTTGATCTTTTTGAAGAAGATTGTGTCCTCAGTCGAGGTCAGATGTTGTGAGACTGCAGCATACTTCCCTGATTGGATTATTCTGCTATTCAAGCAGAAGCATACAAATGTAATGTGAGCAAATTCAATGTGTAAGGCCAGATGAGATGCTAATAGAATAGAGAATTTGCCCTCGGAAGGACATCATAGGGCTGGGGTTGAGAAAAATACATATTTTAAGACTGAAGGCGGAGCCGACGCCCAAGCCGTCTTAAATGGGAAGCTTTGAGAGGGACAGAAGAACACGGAGGCTGAACAGAGATACTTACGTACTGTCTCCATGAAACAAAGCTTTTCTCTGGGCAATTTTTTCAATTTCCATCCCAATGATTCTAATGTTAATAGATGGCTAACCACCTGGAAACAACCAGCTACTAACTCAAAGAGACACAGCGGTCTGAAGCAAGTTCAGCAGGCCACATTCCCTCAAATACACATGCACCAAAACACACGCACACACACACACACACACACACACACACACACACACATGCAACAAAATCCTACTGCTACACAACGACCCCTTGTAACATCCCCCAGAGACCTCTTCTCAGGCCCACCTTTAATTAGCCAAATGGAAGCAAAGCTCTATTCATCCTATGAAAAGATGTTGCTCTCAATAAATGAGTCTGTCAGTCACACCACACACATAAGATCCCATTTCCCTCAGCTGCTGATTAATGACATGAAGTCCGTTTATCAATGTGCCATATGCAGAACGCAATTCATTATGTGCATCTTCCGGTTTAAGCTAGATAGCATGCCTCTTTCCTTTTCTGTCCACTGCTTTCCAAATGCGACCAAGAAATAAAATACAAATGGCAATTACCCTTGTAGATATGTTAATGAAAATATCAGTCTAGCAGCTGGCAACTGTGACAGTCCTCACAGTATCCAGTTTGACAGACATCATGGGATAAGTGAGCGGTACTGGACACCCATTAATCAAATGAAATGTTCTAAACAGTTGATTTCATTTCGTCTCTATTTTTATGAGGTCTGTTCTCAGATATTAAGTCTTCATGAGATAAGCAGTAACTTATCTTACGAACTTCATTTACAAATCCCCTTGAATTTAAAATAGTTTGTTTTCAATTAATTGATTGAAAATAGTGTTTTACTCTTATTTGTCCTTGTTTTCCCTCATATTGGGCTTCAAGTAATGACTACGATCTTCATTTACGCATTTATTCATCGCAGATTTTGAATCTGCCTGCTAAAATGACTAGCCAGAATATTTCAACATATAAATGAACTGTATTAAGAAAATTAAAATTCTGAAGTACCCACAGATTAATTAAGTGTTGTACGGTACCTTGAGTGTGCGGAAAGGTGCCCACAAATAAAATGTGTTACAGTTGCATGGTAAATTGAGTCACAGAGTATGTGGGCACTAATTGAATAAGAAAATTCACATTATGTAAGTCAAGAAATTATTTCCACAATCATTTGACAAAGCATTATAAAGATTTGTGCCAACACAGGGTGGTAATGGCATTCTAATAATAGCTTTTATTCACTGTACATTTTGCAGTTTATGAATTCTTAGAATGTACAGTTCAATGAATATTATTGAATGGCATTTAAAGGAACCCTCCCACATGTAGGCTGTAAATAGATGGCATGTCATTGGCTGTGACACAGGAGTGCCATATTATCTAGTGCTGTGTTTGTAATACAGTTTTATCTGATTAACCAGGGCTTTAGTCAGCCTTGTAGATAGGCTCTAAATAGCTTGTGCTGAATCTTATCCGAGTGCCTCCTGCTTTATCTTGCTTTCTGTTTGAAGTGGTCCATGAGAGAGCTCCCTTGTGCGTTCTTGGTGAGACACTGTGAACAGTGACGAAGTACACAGGGGGTGCAGACGGCACCAAGAACACTGATGTCTCACACACACACACTGCTCTGCTGTTCTATACAATGCCCATATCAATCAGTTACATTTTATTCATAGATGTGAAATGGAACAGGGTGCTCAAAGCCATTTTGATTGTTGCCATCCATAAACTAATTGGAGCTTGTTCGGATGTTGGTCTTATTACGGTCTTGGAAATACAGATCATGATCTCTTGTGATTTCCTTGTTGGGTGCTATGACTTCTTAATCAATTTGCATATAAAATGACTTGGTAGTGCCCCCTCTCCATTGCTATTCTATTATTCTAACAGCTATTAAGCGCGCTGAGGCATGCCTCTAGTTTGATGACCTCTATTGTACACTTCTCATCTGTATGTGTTCCTTTGTATTTCTTAGAAGAAGACGGTTTTCAGAAGACTAGCAAATGAAAGAGTTCAGATTAACAAAATAAAATGTGTGTGTGTGTGTGTGTGTGTGTGTGTGTGTGTGTGTGTGTGTGTGTGTGTGTGTGTATTTATTTGAGATATACATGAAAATGTGGTTGTTTGCTCACTGCCTCCTGGTCAAGATTATGTGAAGAAGATCCACTGCAAGGTCTAGGATGATGAAATGAGATGTCTCAGGAAGAATCAATGAGAGTCGGTCACAGTGACAAATTCATTTCTAAACAGGATTTAGTGCTGGGCGGAATACACATACAGCCCATTATCTCCTGATGAAGACGAGCCTTTTACCTCACATGAATACTGAGGCCTTCTCTGACTAGTGGTTTACAATACGGTGTGTTGATGAAGCTGTAAATGCACAATGGAAGGCAGTGTCCAAACAGACTGAGAGAGCGTGAGTTAAGCAGCTTGGGAAGGTTCACAAAAATGTGCCTGGTCCAATGAGCCTGCATGATGATGATGCGGCACTATTCATTCTGCTCAACCTGTCTCTTAAGTTACACATATATGTGTACGGTTCTAATTTGTTTGCATGAAAAACATTGGAAATTGCGTGCTAAAGCAGAGGTATAGGAGTTATGCAAAAAAGAGAAATGGCAAGCATAATTCATATTATAATATTAAAGATATTGCTGGTGTTCGATAAATATAGAAAGTAAAATCGAATTGAAAACTACTTGGTATGTGTACTTACTTGAATGAACTTTCGACATTCAGTTGGACAACAAAAATACTTTACTCTGACTCTGCAAAGAGTTGTTTACAGAACCAACTCTGTCAATTGATCTATTGGCAGACTCATTTATCATCTTTCAGTTTGCTGCAGGTTCCCAGGTCATTCAATCACTTGGTACACACTTTTCTACCATGAGACTACCTATAGGGTTTATATCATCTGAACATATATAAATGCATGAATGGTTTCTTTAACCAAGACCAAAGATTCCCCAGGCTTTTACAGCAGCAGCTTGGAGCCCTATTAAAATAACACTTGGAGCCCGGTCATAACTCATACTTCAAACAGCTTATATAAGCTGACCCTTCACCGCTTTGATTAGGCATTTCTGTGAAAGGTGCACTGTCACTGTTGGAGACGTTGATGGGAAACAGCTTGAAGCCATGTTGATTTTATGACAGACTCTTATCAAATAGAAGTCTTGGAGGAACATCATTAATTTCACTCCATGGCTGTGAAATGTTTGTCAGGTCCACTGGAAATGCCTTCATACTCCGCTATCTGATCTCTCATGTCAGTCACTTATAAAAGAATTATGTTTGCTGCTGTACATGTTCTAATTCATAAACCTAATACACCCATGTGATGTACTGAATTACACAACTGCAGTTTTCTCACCAAATATGTCCACACATGTGCTACAACTAATATAATAATATATAATAATAATTGATTGCATTTGATATAGCACTTTTCTAGACACCCAAAGTGCTTATATATGATGCATATACAATATTATTGTACTGACAATGATCATCTGACATTGGAACATTAAACTTCAAGTCTAGATGGAGTTGATGATTTACTGCAACACCTTTAAATGTATCGACTGCCAAGTAATTCTGATGTATACAGCACAATAGTGAAATTAGAAGCAGAGGTGACAAAATGTATTTAAACCGCATGTGTGAGGTGAAAGCAGCTTAGTACCGATCTTTGGTGTTTCGGAGGCACTGATTCAACACCTCCATAGATAGCAATAACCTCATGGCTTTCATCACCTTCACCTCTAGCCTCTGGGCGGAAGCAGCCTTAAAAAGGGTCCCAAGGTAAACCTGCTAGGCTGTGTACAGAAAATAAACAATTTCCCCATCGTATTAATATTTCACCCTTAGCTAAATCCTAGCAAAGCCCAATAACCCTGAGCTTTTCTTAGGTCCTGCAAGGCTGTGAACATGCTGTATGTCAATTTGAAAAGGTTTTTCTTTTCTCACACAAGTTAGAAAGGAAAGAGAGAAGAAAGGCCTTGACACATTCTCTTCCACTTTGCATCTTGGCCTGAAGTCAGCTGTCAGCTCCCCACTGCAGCTGTTCACACCTGATATAGAGCATCATAAGGAATAAATAACATCTCTTAGGTGATAGGGAGAACTCAACACCGTCCTGTAACAAGCCTTCAGCATCCATCTTCCTTTGGGACAAGACAACAGAGTACGAGCTGAAATTAGCTCTACCAATACACTGATTGTAATGTCAAAGCCGATATTTAAAACGTGTGTGGCCTCTTTCTCTACAAATTACCATTGCACATACATCAATCATCAGCTAGGTAAGCTACGTTTTTAACACAATTAATCAAATAAACTATTTACAGCTTCTCTAGCCTTGTACTGGAGTCCATTAAGTAGATTTATTGTTCTCTAGGAGGATGTCTATTTCAACCAAACAGCTATTTCATACTTCCAATGAGTCACACTCCATTAAATTCAATGTGGTTAAGATTGGAGAGAATATTATTAAGGCACAGAAATGTGAATTAATTAAAGCCAGAGTTTTAATTTAATATTAATGCCAAGCTCCCAGTGTAGCAGGATATTGAAATAATCTGGATTTAATATTCCTGAATCCTCTCGCATGGCGGGATGGAAAATGTTATATCGCTTGTTGGCTGTACATGCATCAGTAGAGTGGGGCAATAGCTCAAGCCACCAGTATTGCTTTCAAAGGCTCAGCTTAGCAAAATAGCAAAGCATATTAAATGTCGCTGAAAGACAATGTCACTTCTTCAAACCTGGATAAGGGCTACTTCAAGGACTATACAAATTTAATTATCATTATTCTTATCAAATTCCGAATACCTTTATGATACTAAACAATTACTAAATTCAAGTTAAGTAATATCACAAATTCCCTTTACTACTTTAGAGCATGCCTCAGCTAGTAACAGTTTATGTACATACAGGTATGTGAAATTATAGGGCATTAATCTGCACAGAGTAGCATTAACTAGTTTTACATTGTTTCTATCAGTTGTTTAGGGAACCTTACCATGAGTCCAGTAGGTGTTTCTTGAATATTTAAACGTTGTACATAACAGTAAGGCTGTAGAACAATCGGGCCTGCTAGTTTGGGCCTGCTTCATTAAGGCAAGAAAAACTGTTGTTGGAATCATAGAATTTAAAAAGATGATTAAATATTAGCTGACAGCTTATGATTTTTTTATTGTTTTCGGCCAGCATACTATTGCTAGTTGTATGAGGTGAGGGTTTACCATTATAGCACTGTTTAAATTTCAATAAGCGTGATATTAGATGGAAGTGTCGAATAAGCGATGTGCAATGATGCTTTGCAAAAGCAGAGGAAATTGTTGGGGTTTCATAGCGGCAGTAGAACCAACTGACTTAGGGTTGTGGTAATTGGCAAACCGTTCTGCCTGAATGCTTACACAGCCCATTCAGTCACGCTTTGTGACTTCAATTTAAAAAGCACCAAAAAACATATTTTTGTTCATTACTTTTCTCCACACAAAATTAGCACAATTGATCCTCATCAACTTGGTTTAGTCTTTTATAGACACTGATATGACACTTTGTTATATGACACCAAATTATTCTCACCAATAGACTGATTGTGATTCTGGGATTGTGCACTTAATGAGCGGCAACATTAATCTCCACAGCAATTTTCATTATCAGGAGATATACCTCAGAAGGTAGGTGCCGCTATATTTAATGGAATCAAAGTAGGAAATAATTGAGAAATGGCTCTCGTTTGGGCCTCAAGTAATGGTCTCATTGCATATTCCATTACTGTTTGAACTGTGGAAGAATTGTTAAATATATTGTTTTGAATGTCAAATATAGTAGAGTAAAAAAAAACACAAATCAGGATGCACTTATTCTCATGGCACACTGACGCACAGTTACTCTGTTTCAGCAAAGATAGTAGCTACTACCTCTCTTATTTAATATTCATACAGGATAATTGGTTGTTACGTGGAAACCACAAGGTTCTGTCCTTTGTTATATGCAGTTGTCAGCTAATGCTGTTAATGTAATATATCCTCAACAATACAGTTTACCCAGTAAATCAGATTGAGCCAGAAACTAGTGATCCATTATAATCATTACAAACATTACAGTTTGAGTGTTGATTATTTAAGGGTGGCATGAGGATTATTTCCCATTTATAAGGATAATAAAGTGACTACAGATCAATTGCATACTGCATGCACATAAAGTACATAAACACCCATTGTCAGAAGTCTATTTGTTTTCTCTATCATCATATTTATAAAGGTTACAGAAGTAGCCATTGTAAATAGCTTTCTTCTATGGTTAAAACAAACTTAAATATTGCATGAAAACATACTTGTTGCCAAAGGCACTGATTTTATGGAAGGCTATATTTAAAAGCAAAGGCTAATTTGTAGAATGATCAGGGCACCCATGACCATATTTTCTTTTCTCATTAGGTAAATTCATGTTTTATTAATTGTGGAGGTAGATTTTAAAATGTAATTTCCATAATATTTTATTTATGACTTACTGTGTACAGTGTGTAATTAGTTGAATGTACTGTAGCACCATCGGCATGAGAATTTAGAAAATGAAAAGCCTAAATAGATACAATGACGCTGCAGTCGGCATTGTATGTGCTTAAATCCTACAGTAGAATATGCATTTTTTTTATCATAGAACTTTCTGTTATGTCTTCTGTCCGCACAATTCATCTCTGATCTCTAAACAATTTGTATTTCCTCTAACCTTCACGTGTAATCTCAACACCCCCTCACTATATCTCCAGTGGTCACATATTGATTCCTATATTTGTTGCCCTGGGCAAGGCCTTGGTAGTGAGCACAGCTGAATAGCCTTGGTAGAGGAGGCTGAGGGCCAGCGCACACTGAGGCCCCTAGGCTTACGGCTATGGGCGAGAGCAGTGAGAAGTAGGCTGACTTGGGGCTGAGGGGCACTGGTGTTGCATTAATTAGCACTTGTGGAGGGAAGTCTGTGGGGATTGCTTTTTTCTCCTGAATGCACACTGGAGTGTTCTCTGTTTCATTGTGAGCTAACTTATTGTAGATTGTTTGTTTCCACAAGCTATCTTTTTAAAATAAAGAGAGATACATAAAGAAATGAGAGAAAAATAAAGTAATGCCGTATCATTACACACACTGCACATTTTTTTGTATTGTTTCAAAGTGGATGCTGGACTGAACAATTACTAGCAAGTATCTAACTGTCTTTTGTTTTTTCCCATTTTTCTGTCTGCATGTCTGCAAATTTCCCATTTGCCTGTATCTGCTGCATCTAACAGGTAAGGGAAAATGCATCTGTTATAATATATGACTATGACTCTATATTTTTATTTGAAACATAATAACATGCACAGTACCCAGGGTAGTGATGCCAGTACCCAGGGAATATAGTTAAATGGATACATCAAGTGTAACCAATTGGTCATATTCCATGTTTTTGACCAGGTCTCATACTCATATTGCAGTACTATCATTTAGTTGTCTGTCAAACAGTAGATTAAAGATTAAAGTAGTAAGATTAAATTCAGCATCAAAACTAAATGTTGATTTCTGAAGAAACATAAAATACATTTCAGATAAGTTTATAAGGGTGCATTCACATTGAAAGTATATAATAGATATGCAGAATATGTCCCAATGCACAGCACAGCAACGCACAGCACAGCCAAAGCATTTTTAGTAAAGCTTGCACACTTGCATTCGTTTGAAGACATCAAGGCAATTATTGTTTTCCCCCTAGAGAAATTTCACTTGTTTGAGGAGGACATTTCTTGTGAATTGTATTCTATTTTAGTTGGAATACTTCGATATGTGAGCCCCAAGATAAAAGTAACTTTGGTGAATATGGCCAACATAAATTTAGAGCTTGAGCAAGAAGACTGTCGGTTGATGGGGCTTTGTAAAAAAAACTCATATACTTAGATCAAACATGAGTTTGAATAAAAAAGCACTTCAGTCGTTTTGGGGAATTTAAATACGCCAGGGGAACATAGTTATGGACTTCACTCTATTTATTATTATGTGATAAATAATCAAATTATTATTGCCATGTCACTGATGATTATTTAGAATAAGAGGTCATCCTTCTATGTGAAGGGACTGAACCATGGTCTGCTCAATCAAACTACCTTTTGCCCCAATTACAACTGACATCACCACATACGAGTACATAGCTTGTTTATTTAATTTGGAGCGGCTTCTTTGATACGCTGAATATTCTATATGACAAAAAAGCAGACTATGTGTTTGTTGTCAGACATCGGTGTCAGGGCAGTGAAGTAGAGCTTGTTTGTGCTCCCTCGGCGATGAGACAGACTGGCTGCATGTTCTGGCTGTTTGGCTCCCATCTCTAACTCAGAGTAGCAGGAGCCTCCCCACATTAATTGGGACCCTAACCATGAGTGTGTCGCTACAAAACGTGGACGTGCTGCCTCACAGTCGGTTGCGATTTAACGGGGTCAACCTCCCACGGCTAAAAACCAAGCAGTCAGATCTGACACATAATCCTGCTCCTGCTACCATGGAGAACCCCCACCTTCCTGGGCGAAGCTCAGACACCGACTGAGCGTGTGTCTGCTCGACTACGTGTGTGTGTGTGTGTGTGTGTGTGTGTGTGTGTGCTTGTACATGGAGTGTTTGGGAGTACAGTCATAACCACTGAAATAAGATTTGATAGAGATGCCATGCTTTTTAGTTTTAGCTTCGGGATTGATGACTGGTGACAAAAGGGCATCTTCTTGAGACTTTAAATGAAATGTAATCTTTGAATCGATACATTTGTAGTCAGAAGGATCCTGGCAGAAGGTTTGATGTGGGAAGATAGTAAGATAGAGCTTTAAACTTTAATGTGCTGCAATATCCTTGTCTGAAATCGAGGACAAACTGCCTTTTTGTCACAATCTACCAATGTTATTTCAAAGTACTGTAAAGAATGTATATGCTGACAACTTGGTACCACATCCTGTTATACAGTATGTCAAGGGTGGTCAAGTTTGGTACTAAATAAAACCCCCTTTTACTGTTGTAGGATTAGGTTGGACATGTTCTAGATGGTCTTCTCTTGAGGACAGACAATGAACTCAGATTTAAGATGTCTATTTTGAAAGGTGCCTCATATATCTAACTCCGTAGTGTTTGTGGCTGCTTGCTGCTGTGATGCTTCAGCAACAAAAACCCATCTACACACAGTCTAAGGCAAGGCCTGACCATGACCTCATAAAACAATACAAGTCTGGGAAAAATTGCTTCAATCTGCCAGGCTACTCAAACTGTATTAAAGGTTTCAGGAGCTTACGGAGCCCCCAGTCATTCTTCAAAGAGACACGGAGCATTGGCTGAACCAAAGGCTCCGCAAGGCCATGTTCCATTGGCAGCTCAGTGGATTAGAAGCTGCCACATCTCAAATGTGTCACTCCGAGGGCTCGGCCTCTAGATTCTTTCATCAGCTTGTCAATTACATTGAGACGACTTCTGCCCTCTCTGGGAATTACCAAATGCATTAGAAGAGGCATTGATCTCCAACCTGGTGGTTTCACCCTTAGATACCCCTAACCACACACACATAGTTTCCTGACATTCTGTCTTTGTGCTCTCTGGCAGACACTGTTGCCAGGCTATTAACATACATCAGCTATGAGTTGTGCCCAGCCTCTTATTGAACTACAAAGTCTCAAAGTTATTTTCTTATAAACGTACTTCTTTCAAACTTTGTTTCATGGGTTGTTCCTCCTGTTCCACCTTGTGCTGTCCTCCCACCATGGACTGTAACTGGAGTAGTCACACACATCACAGTTCTGACTTACCAGCCCACCATCCCCTGATAATTACCTACAGAATGGTAACCGGCAGCCCTTTTCATCCTGATTACCCCCTGAATGGTAGCTTCTGGTGAACTTTGCCTGCACTAATGCAACTGCAGCTTTGAATTGGTTTTCACCAAAGCCCGCGCTGCAGCCTAATGCCTGTTATTTGTTTTTTTACTTTTACTCTGGCCCCTGTTCCATCAAATATTTGTGCTCTAGGATATAGCTTGCTAAATGAGGTTCCCAGACCTTTACTCTCATTAAAGAGCTAAGTCAAAGTCTTTTTTATTAGGGAACGTTATCTTGTTTCAGCCAGACTCTCAAAGTGACTTAACATGTTGGCTCATTAAAAATATTCAATTAATGAGCTTTTGTTGCTCAGCTTTTGGAGCAGTGATAATGGTATTGGTCTTCAGGAATGATTTATGTATTGAGAGGGCTAGTCTCTGTCAGAGGTATGGAAAGACTTCTCCAGCCGAGACCTTTTGATTTTTAGCAACATCTATTGTCATATGTAAAGTATGTCCATCATAAAAGCTTGGGGCTAGTTGCTGCATCTGCAGAATGTGTCTTCAAAAACCATTGTTACGGTAAATAAAGGGTGTATAGGATTATTCTACATGGTAACAAGGATTGTTATCGTCAGTGTTCGCCAAGCATAAAAAAATCTTTTCTGTCATGTTCTTGCTCCAATCCTAAATCTTTGTATTTTAAATATATTCTATGTTCCACAAACATACTTAATAGATTATTATTAGTCTTTGAATTAGTGTTTAGAGTCTCTTCATGTATCCTTAGTGTGTATGTATGAAGTATAATTTTTGAGAACGGGTATTAACGCATTCAATCAAACAGGCTGATGATAATTTTACACACCAGCAAACATGGACATTCCAACCAGCTTAATTGTATAATCTATTGTACAATATATTAATTGTATGCCAGCTAGCTAACTGTTGTACATTGATTGTAACCGTTGAGTGTATATACTCATACACTTTGTGTTTATCATAGTGTCTCGCTGCCTGTTCAATGAAAATCTGCATGGTTTAAAACTGATGTAGAGACACTACAATTGTTGAAATATTGCACATATTAGCTTGAGTTATTTGATCAGATCCTATCATCTGTTGATCTAAAGGTAAAAAAAACCAAAGTCAGCTGTCAAAATCCACATCTTCATCTAGTTGAATGCTTATTAACTCATTGAATAACATAAATGTAACTATTCAATGACTATTGAATTACATTTAGGAGTTGTTTCCTATCTTGGCTAAACATAACTTATTGCCGTCCAAATCAGCAGTAAACATGGCACGTGTAATTTTACAAGGATTGTGGTATTCTAGCATAATATCTCTGACAATTTATCTCAATCTGCTGAAATGTATCTTCCTCTTAAACTGTTATATTGGAGATATTTCACATGAGTATAATCTGTGTTGTTCTTGCATGCAGCGTGGTATTTGAAGGATGGCCTTTGTATTTTAGAAAGCAACAGTAAAAGATTTGAGGTATCTAGTTTTTCTGACAAAGGAGAGACAGCAAGGCACACGGATTTAAGACATATTATAATAGAACCACTTTATATGGGAAGTAGGCCATTAAATGGCTTTAAAAGAGCACCACGTCAGCTTTTATAAATGGTAGTCTCTTTCTCAATGTTCTCCTTGTTACATCTAGTTTCCCATGAGAAGAAGTGAAATTTAAGGTCCTACCTTCAAGTTTCATGTCCAGTGGGGTTTTCCATCTCCCTGTTTGTTTGCCCCCTAAGTGGCATCACTCTTCAAGCAAAGTGGATTATTTCTAAACCAGCACAATGAACCCAGAGCAGTAACAGGTGACTTTTTTTTAACATTAACTATTTATTGATGTTCTGCACTGTGCTTCAATGCACTGTTTCATCTATTATCCAGAGGTAGAACAATGCATCTCATGGATGGGAAACACAAATTTCAGTAGTGGGGGAATTTGAGCCCATTTGACCAACTTGGCAATTCATTTGTCATCCTTGCACCCTGTGGATGTACTGTTCCCTTCCCGGTTTCTGATTAAACAGGGGAGAATTAATAACAGGTGTCCAGAGAGAAGAGACTCTGGGCAAGAAATCATGGTCAGACCATGCAAAAGGTTTTAATCCACCATTCTGCCTAATCATGCTTTAATTTGTGGTGTGCACTGTTCTGCTATATACTCTTATATATAGTTATGGATGAGCAATAAGCACATGTACTGCATCTGTCTTTATTGGATAAGTCTGCATTAATGTGAAGAGGATGGCGTTTTTTGTAGTTCATACCAAGACACAGAGCATTAACATTAAAGCAGATGATGCAAATTTGATCCATAATAGATGTAATTTTCAAATTGTCAATTTGAAAATCTTTGTATGAAAATAAATTCATCTCCCATTAGCGCTAAAGGTGCATGCTGTGTGTCTTTTTAACAAATTCAGGAGAATCTTTGATTACCACTAATGCAGTTATGGGTAATGGTGACCTGTCTCTTAGGAGCCAAGCCAGAACCAAATTATATTTCAAATCCATTAAATGTTACCTCAGGTCCATCCGTTGCTTCCATCAAGCAGCAACCCAGGGCATTAGATAATTGAATTTTAAACCTGGAGCCAGGAAGTGGATAGGCCTCTCGGGTAGGTCCTATTCGCAAGGTAGAATATTGTTATGAACTGAGAAATAATTTATCTGGGTCTTTCAACGCATGTAATGAGGGCTTTTTGCCATGGAGATTTTTAACCCCATTGAATTGCAGCTATACAGTGAAAATGGAAATAATAGTGCGAATAGAAATACAGACAAATAGCGATGATTAAATTAGCAGCTATCTTTGGCTCTTGACGGGAGTTGTCATGGAAAGTTAGAATGATGGAGGGACATGTTTTATTACCGAAGCAGAGGAACCTGAGTGGTTGCCAGAGCAGGCTGCAGCAAGCTTAGAAATATCCATTCATTTGCACCTCCTGCAACACAGGATGAAATCATCAGTTACGGAGGCTATTAATAACCACATGCATTTTTTATCATTGGAGTGTGGATGGCATGTGCTAAGACACTGCGTGTCTTTGTTGTTTGCTACATTTTAAAATGCCGTTAGATCTCGCATCCTTAATTGGACATTGATTTGCGGAAACTGTGGGTTCTTGGAAACAACAGTAGGAAGCCTTTAAGATTTAACTTCATATCAGAAAAGACTTATCCACAACATTATTTTATTCCAGACTTCTTTCGCTTTGCTGTTCTTAATTGTCATATGATGTGATGTGCTCTCCGGGATCTTCTGCAGAGACTCTGAACTGCTATTAGGGAGAGCCTGGCCGCTGGGACCAGAGCTGGCTCCCCCCTTTTCCTCCCTGCCATCTCTGCTATTTAAAGACATCCCTCAGTCTAAAGCCTAGAAATACAACACCTAACTCAATAGTGAATCAATCATCAGACCAATTGACCAATTAGGCTCCTTATTCTCTATAAATAAACCCATCTCAGTCCTCCCACTCTACCTCCTGAGGTTCTGGCTCATCTTCCAGTTAGACAATCAGTGCACACTGCGAATACAAACAATTTAAATTGATCTGAGGCATATGTTTCAGTGTGTAGCTATACGCTATACAAGGTTTAAAGAGTAAGCAGTATAATCCTTATCATTATTGTTTGTATAGAATCCTTTGTAGAGGTGCTTATTTCATATTTATGTCCGTACTTCCTGAACAAATAATGACTCCCCTTTATATAGAGGTCATGTACAGTGTAGGACATTTCAATGATCCTTTTCACTTCATCACAGAGACATGAAACACGCGTAATATGGTCCTGCAAAATCAAAGCATATCCATTAAAAGAGCATGACCACTCACTTAGATGATATCTAAATCAGCTGGGCACGCAGGAGTTAACATTTCAAGGCCTGCTCTATAATTCATTGCAAAAGGAAAAACACTCTAATGATACAACAGCTCTTGGCAACCTCTCCTCCCATGGCAGCCTGACTGCTGCTACCGTTCCCTGCCTTCCTCAGTGTTTCGGCTGTGGCACAGAATGCTGGAGCTCCAAGATCCTCCACCAAATTCTTATCCTACACAGACGCGTGACTCCAGTACTCAAACAGTTTCATCTGTCTGTGGAAACTGTCAAATCTCTCAGCACAGACTATAACTGCAGCAGTCTATCATAGTCGTGCTTGAGGGGGTATGGCTCAGATTCTGTCATTGTGTCATATAGTATACAGTAGCAACAATGTCGGAGAGTGATTTTGTCATGTAAAAGTGGTTTAGAGATATCTGGCATCCCATAAACAATAGCGCTCTAAGATGTAATTCACGTCTTTCAGCACAAGTGTTGCTACAACCAACGACCTCCCTGGAAGTGCTAAAATGTGTTCTCCAAATAGGAGTGAACTGAATATTGACTCAAGAGTACGCCCAAGTGTGCTTCATGATTTAGTGCAGTGAGGCATCAACTCTCTAAGCAGTGGGCTACTAACAAAAAAGCATTTTATCAATATTCCATCAGAGTGGAATTTTTTCATTTTATAATAGAGTGGCCAGGCACATGGTTGCAGCCCTTAAGACCCTGCATTTGGGCAGTGGCTCGAGTCAGATGCGGTGCCTTGGCTCATGGGATGTTGTTGAATTAAATAGACTGCCATTGGCCATGTCAGTGTTTTGACAGGCATGTGATAGGCTTTCATGTCAAGTGCTGAAGGCCTGTGAATCTTTCATAAATCTATTTTTTAAGACAGAAAGTTGTTTCAGCTGTGGTGGTTATACATTAAAAAAAATTCCATTTATAATAATCTTTCCAAACTAATTTCAATTAGTGCTTTGATTGAAGTCCTCTCATACACATAGTGAGATGAAAACCCAGATGTAGGTATTCATTATAATGCCTCTATCCACAAGGGGTCTTTTTTGACCTAGCAGAGGGGGGTCTTGAGCAATGTACAAAGAAAATTGATTACAGAAGACAGAGCTCATTATATAGCCTGGCTCTGTCCTTCAGCAGACGTACAGTAGGCAGCCATTGTCCAGTTTAAAGGTCAAGAGCTAAGAAAGCAATCATGCAAGGGGAATTCTGTCTGGATTAATCAAAGGTGCATCTTTTTTTTTTGTCAGCCTGGTAAATCCAAATTTACCACCCCAATAAATAAAACAAACCTCCCCTTGATTGTTATTGATTGTCTACAAAAGTGACTGATTAATTTGCTCTTACAAAGACACTGCAACCCACTAAAATACAATTCAAATCAACCGTGCCCTTTATTCGGCAGGAGAGACAGCTCAAAACTGAAAATCCCTGTAAAAAGATGAGTTTTAAACAATACACCAGTGAACAAAGGCCTTTCTTTTTCTGAAATGCCATCCTGAGAAAGAGGAGTTGGAGGGAGGACGCTGTCTGTCTGGAAGCAGGGGGGAAGGTACCGTGAAGGCACACAAAATGTGTATCCCTGTTCATGCTGTGGATTATGATATTCGCTCTATGGCAGGTTGCCATTAGCTGGGATGTGGTAGTTCAAACAG
The DNA here is from genome assembly GCA_036023535.2 of Galaxias brevipinnis. Classification (NCBI taxonomy): domain Eukaryota; kingdom Metazoa; phylum Chordata; class Actinopteri; order Galaxiiformes; family Galaxiidae; genus Galaxias; species Galaxias brevipinnis. The sequence goes on from JAVQIZ010051764.1 coordinate 21,343, forward strand.
TTCCTGGTGATAAGTGGATGGTGCATTAGATGATTGGGACCCTGGCGTGAGGAGGGGAGCGCAGCTGTTGACCCAGAGCCAAGCATCTCTCCACATTGTAGGGTAGATTTCCCCTTTTGTTCTCTGCATTGTAAACTCCAACAGCCCTACATGGTATTTTAGAGTTGAAGAACACTGACATAATCAATTGTATGTGTTTGTGTCGTCAATATTTTGTCATGTGAATCACACTCCACTTGAAATAAAAAAAATAGATGTACTGAATTCTGGCTGTGGTGTGTTTTGGTAAACAGACATTTGCTCAGCAATAGTAATCATAACTCCTCCTGAATTGAAATCACCCAAGAGAACAACCCGTCACCCGAGAGACAGGTGTGTGACCACAGCAGAATGGAGAGGAGTGGGTTGATGGGAAGAAACTTGCACGCGCAACATGGCTTGGCCCTTAGGTCCTGGCTCAGTGGCAACTGAGGGATTTGATGGGGATCAGTGGAGCAGTGGCTTGAGCAGCAGAACGCTCCTAATGCCCCAGCTAGTTCTAATGAGACAGCTTGATGTAGGAACCAGGTCCACTGGGCCCGGGGACCAGATGTCGCTCCTACACTCACTCACTCTACCCCAGCCCACATTCACCACTCACTGGCACTCAGGCCATCTGCTGCTATCCAGTACAGTCAATATTTAGCCATGTGGGTAAGGAGGAGGTTTGCTTACCACCTAGATCATGCTTTTGTCAAGTAGAGATGAATCTTCCCTGTCGACCCATTGAACAGCGCATTTCGACCCACTCAAACCCCAACCGCTTGCTCTCGTCACGTACAGGCCTATCAAACGCAAATTTGTTTGCATCTGCCTGGCCTACTAATGACAAGGGGATTAAACCAAGTTCAACGGTAGATATCATGTAACCGAAGCTGAATTAGTCCTCCAGTTCACACTACAGTAGATGAGTCAGCAGTGAATTACAAGTCACCATGGCTCCAACAAACATGCTGACATGCAAGATGGCCACTTTCACGGATATTCATGATTCATTAGTTGTTGAATACTGACACGTTCTTGAGGAGCAGTATTCAACTTTTAAAGAATCACATTATGCAGTACAGCTTTCCCTTCAAGATAGCATAACCAACTGCATTTTCGAAAAGAAAAAATCTAATCACACGATATTTCCAAACACATTATGCCTGGCAAACAGACCCTGAAGGGCTTGTGCGTGTTCTCTTCACTGCTATTTTCCTTGACTTCAGGGATGTGGATTAAATAACATACATTGTGGATGATGCAAAAAAAAGTACACTGTTAAAAAATCTACAGATAGAGGGGTTGGTTGCATATCTTATAAAGCATCACTCACACACAACCTGTGAATAATTTATTGTAGAGCTGAAAAAACAGTCAACGTACTGTACCTGTGTAATAGTTAAAATTACCCAGTGGTGATTTGGGACTATATGTATCCCCATTAGAGGATGAGGCTCAAGAGTAGTTGGCTTCATCCCTGCCTTTTTGTATAATCATTTTTGCATAGGAGCACACTTGAACAGTTCCTTCTGTATCTAGTAGTCTGGGGTAAGGGCCTGTCCATGTTGAAGAGGAGAGAGCACTGTGTTGTACATATTGATATGGTTATAACTGTTCACTGGTGTCAACTCACAGATGTGATTGCTGTTAAGCTAGGTTTTACTTTATGTGTTGTGTATGTATTTTTCTCATATGTGTGTGTGTATGTGTGCGTGCGTGCGTGTGTGTATGTGTGCTTGCCAATGAAAACCAACATACATTACTGAAAACTGAATGTGCATGTAAGTGTAGCTTGTAGGTGTGCTAGCTCCTGTGGATCGTTACGGTATACCGTATGTGATATGTGATATATGAAAGACAGGCAGCCTCTAAAGAGTTTGGAAAACGTTCTTGTGTTTGTTCTTCTCTCGGCCGAGGCATGCGTGCCAGCAAACCTCTCCTGTGGCTTGGATTTATATTCATATTCATAGAATGCGGTGCTTTGTCTCCTCAGCCCCAGTTTACTAACATGGGTAACTTGAAAGGATGTGTTCATGCCTGCACACTTTCTCAGTAGGGAAAAAATAGTTGTACAAGGTAATTCAGCAGTTTTATATTGCACTGTGGCATAGCATTGTTTGGGTCTTAGCAAAACTTGGAGAACTTACTTGCACTCCGGAGTTCATTTGCATCCGATGGAATGGTTATGGAATGGAGTTTTCCCCGGTGAACGAGAGGGTCGCCTCTTTGCGACTGCGAGTCGCTGGGGGGAAGGCTCTGACTGTTGTTTGTGCTTATGCACCAAATGGCAGTTCGGAGTATCCGGCCTT
>JAVQIZ010051793.1:0-15741 GCA_036023535.2 Galaxias brevipinnis
TTTACTCTCTCTCTCTCTCTCTCTCTCTCTCTCTCTCTCTCTCTCTCTCTCTCTCTCTCTCTCTCTCTCTCTCTCTCTCTCAGGAGGCGGTGGCCACATGGCAGGACTGGACAGGAGTGTGTCGAGGACTGGTCGCGTTCCTTGCCGAAACCTTCAACACTCTCCACAGACTGACATAGACCATGGGACTTGACAAACTGGTCTGAACCGGTCTAAACCGGTTTATTAAATGGACAATAACCGTGCTCTTCAATGGTGGATAGTCAAATGAGGCTGGTGTAATTTTTAAAACTTTTTTTTTTTTTGAGGAACGCCAATGGTTATTGAGGTGAACGGACCAGAGAGCTAATTTGGTGTCTCGTGGAGCATCATAAGACAGAGGTCATAAGCCAGAGGTCAAAGTGGACTGAAGGGCTTTTGGCTAGAGGTGCGGGCGCCCCCTATGGGAGTGATTACAAACTACATACCAGCCTGCTGGAACGGGCTGCTTCTGGAAGTTTCTGTCCCTTTTCTGAATCTGACTCCTTTTTTGGGGGCATTTTGTAAGTTTTTGTTATTGTTTCTTCTTTCAATCTTTGAAGGGGATAGCTCTAGCTTTGTGGCCCAGGAATGATTGTGTGTGTGTTTTCCCCCCATCATTTATACATGAGAGAGTGTGTGTATCCAGATGAATGTGGGACTTAGTCCCACTTTGTAAACTGTGAAGCGTATTAAGGCAGCTCGTTTGAGCATTTTTTTATTCATGAAAAAAACAAAACGAAAGCACAAAGTCAATCTCCCCAAAAATGTCAATCCATTTCCTAGCAATGTGCCTTTGTAAAAGCCACACGAGTCATTTCATAGAGGCTTATGATCCCATGTACAATCAGCTCCGCTGTCACACACACTGCCGCAAAGCACTTACACACACACACACACACACACACACACACAGCATTTGCCTTCATAATATAAATACGCACAAAACCCAGTCTTCACAAAATATATACGTTACCTTTTTTCTCTCACAAACACACACACAGACACACACACACATCTATGGAGTCCCCTGTGTCCACTTTGCCATTGACATCACCAGTGTTATGATCTGGTTGGGCTTATCCCATTCCCCCATCAGTGTTCCCTGTTCTCGGTTTCTTTGTATATAGTTATCCTGATCACAGCCAGAGACCTAAAGGACTTCAGAAGAGACAACACTTCCGAGGTCTGCTCTCTGTGTGCTTGTGAAATCAAACCTATTTTGTATTTTTTGGACCAAGCATTGGGAGATTTTGAGAGAATTTAAATGTGAATCCAGTGGATTTTAAATGGTATTTCTTGATAAAAAAAACAACAACTAAAAACAAAGCATTTGGACATTTTGGTGAAAGTATTATATGAGATGATCAAATGGACGCCTTTTGTTGTAAGATAGCTCTAGTATAGTTTGGTTGAAATATTGAAAGATGATAATTTATTTGGGAAAGATTAGCTGCTATTTGTAGCTTTTTGTTAACTTTTTTCCTCAACTATTCTTTTTTTTTTTACGATTGTTAAGTTATTATGTTGATTTATTCATGATGAAAACAATGGATTGATTTTTTTGTACTTGAAAGTAAAAATATATATAAATTAGTTGAAATACTGATTGAAATCGAAGTACTGAATACGTTTGTTTTTGACTGACACAGACCAAAATCGTTTTCTCACAAGGAAGACAACTGCAGAAATCAGGGTTTCCACACTGTAAACTGTGCTTTGAGTATCGTAATCCTCTCTATTGGCTACCCAGTCTATCTAAGGCCAGCCTGCCAGGCATTTCAAGGGTCCAGTAAAAACAAAATTAAAAAAAATGAAAAGACCAAAATTCACCTTAATCCATAAACCTTAGACCATTTCCATTATTTTTCAAGGTTGTGTGTGATGTCATACTGTTCTAGCTACGGGGACCAATCATCAGTCGGTAGACAGTCACCTGGTGTATTACAGGATCTTCTGTTATCTATCGAGCCTTATTGTGTAAACTGTAACGATGTCGCCACCTTTGACCACTTAAAAAATGCCACCACTTTGTGACGGGAGTCAGTAGGTCATTTCCTGTGGCAGCTCGTGTGACTTCCTGTGGCTCTGTTTTTGACAGTGCACTTCATGGTAAGTGGTGGTTCTAGCGCCTGTGTTGTAAGGGTGACACTGCCCTCCTTAAGCCTAATCAATCGCAGTCTCATGCAGTGTATATTCGTCATGTTGGTTTTTCCACTTTTTTTTTGCTACGGTGAACTTTCTACATGAATTTTGTACAGATGTTTTCCTTTTTTTTTTACAATAAAAAATATTAAACGTATCTCTTTGCTGTGTCTTTAGTCTCAGTCACACATAAATCACACATTTCCCGTTTGTGAAATGACCGAAAGTCTAATCCACATCAGTTCTATTGACATAGATTATCTCATCATGTTGACAGTTGCCTTAGGGCAGGGGGTCTCTGTAGTCTATAGGAGACTGCCCATAAGTAGCTTAGCTATATGGCACAGGAAAGTGTGTCACTATAATACCGCTAGCCTATTGGCCACTCGGAGGTCTGTCAAGGCCAGGTTACTGTGGTACCATAACCCCTGCCTGTATGGTGTCAGATTACATAGGCTTTATGGTAATGGACACTATGGGGGTGGTAACAGACACTTATGATTTAGTACGGAGATGCTTGAGCTGGAGTGGTGCAGGGGTTTGGGGTGTTGAAATAATCCTATATGTCCATATTATGATTTGCATAATTATTTGTTATTGATTACTACACTAGTTATTGCAGTGACTTTATGGTCTTAAACATTTTCTATGAATACTAGTTCAGCACGGTTGTCTGGTCAGATGGTAAGGGCTAGGAAAGTATTGACTGTTTCCCTCAGTTCTTTAAGTCCTATCACCTGTTGATGCTAAGCCATGGAACTGTGTTGAAACATGTTGTTTCCAGGGTGTCAGTATTCTGTGAACGTCCTTGGACTCCACTCTCCTCTTGGGTAGAGGGTGGCATCGGAGGGTCTCTTGACTAACGAGTCTCCTTTGTCAACGTTTGTGTTATGATTCTTTCTGAATAAATTCCCAGAGTGTATACACACACACACACACACACACACACACACACATACACACACACACACAGATATTTTGTGTGTTTACGTTCATCTTGAGGATGGTAAACATGGTAGGTGTAAGAATTGCGTCTTGTCTTGATTCAGGGACTTCTTGTAACACATGAGATGAATCACATGTAGAAGAAAAACATACATGTTGTATTATTTGCTCTTGACCCTTTGACAATCCACGTTCTAAAATATAGAAATATTACATTTCCTTATGTTTTCCTTAGAAGCATTTAGTGCTCGATTATAATACCGATACTACCTAAGGACTGAATAGGTATGAGTTCAAATAAATTAGTGAATAAATGCGTGAATAAATGCGTGAATAAATAAGTGAGTGAATAAATGAAGTGTTGTTCTCCCTGGAGCACTTCAATCTGTGAAAAGAGAAGTGAGAAAATGTCAAGTGAATGCAATTAGTGTCTTTCTGGAAGTGATGGCACAGATTTGATCGTTTTAAACAAGCTTCTGAGTCTGAGGATGAAGAAGGGGAAAAATGCATGAATTAGTTGATATGAATTGGTTTACTGTTTTGTTATACCACACATAGTAGTATTACTCTGATTTTGACTCGAGTCTTGTCAGTTTAGTTTAGGGTAAAAACTATTTAGAGGGAAGTTAGAATACATGAAGACCAACCTATACCCTGGTCTCAACCAACAAACACCCTTTAACCTACTTATAAATCCAAACAGCCTGATAGGAACGGGCCACACATGTAAACACACACACACATGTAAAAAAATAACACACACATACACGCATGGACACACACATGTAAAAACACACACACATGTAAAAAAAAAAACACACTTGTTTGTCAAAGAATCAACAGACGACATCTGGACAAGATGTCTTCACCTGCACTGCTCCGTTGATTGAACCAATCCAGTAAGCCCCCTGCAAGGGGTCAGTGCTCTGATTGGTTGTCGGAACAGCCACTTGGCTCTCAAGAGGAAGGGTGGGTTTAGGAGGGAGAGTGGCATCACAGCGGGAGGATGGGCTGTGTTTCGGTCCTGGGAGTGGAGAGATTTTGTGGGTTTGTAAGAGCGAGAGAGAGAGAGAGAGAGAGAGAGAGCGAGAGAGAGAGCGAGGGAAATGCAACCTAAGAAAATAGGTAATGGAGATAGAGAGTGGAAGAAAGAGAGGGAACTTGGATTGGTTTTAAGTGCACATAAATGTAAGTGCGTCTATAAGAGTGTATGTTTGTGTCAGTATGTTAAGTGTGTGTGTGTATGTGTGTGTGTGTGTGTGTGTGTTTGTAGATAAGAGTGGGGGCTTAATTAAAAAGGGCAGAAAGGATGGGTTAAAGAGACGTTCCGTATAATTAATCCCTTTTCCTAATCCCAGTAAAAGAGCAGCAGTTGCCCGCTACCCGCAGTGCGCAGTAATCACTCATGGTTTCATGGCGAGGCTTTGGATGTTGTTTTCATTTTCAACAATCCTCTGCACAGCTCCAGGCGGACAAACACGACTCTATTCTTTACATAGGAGTCATTACTCTCTCCTCCTCATCCCCCTTTTTTTCTCTCATTCACGCACCTCCCTCCCTCTTTTAAAAGCTCTCCTTCTCAACACTCTCCATCGTTTTTGTATTCCTGCCATCATCCCTCCATCCAGTCCCTATTTATCTAAGCTGGTTGTTTCACATGTTGTACCTTCCATACAGCAGTAAACAAACAAACACAACAACAAACACGTTTGTTTTCAATACGCATTATTTAAGAGGTCACAATGCAATTGGAAACTCATCAACATCTTTCATGGAATGAACTGCATCATGCATTGTCAATATACTTTCTACTTCAATAGCTTATTCAAAAGGGATTTTCCACATCAAGAAAAATGTGTGTGTGTGTACCAAGAGCATCTGACAACTAAACAATCATTGCACGCAATCATTCCCTCTGTACCTCACCTCCAGGTGAGATGGAAAACCCCTTGTCAGAACAGCAAAAGTATAAATAACTGTGACATTTAGTTTGCATGCAAGCCGTTCGTCTGGACCGAGGGCCAAGTGTGTCTGTGTTTAGCTTGGCAATGAGGATTCGATCACTATGTGTCCTGTAAAGTGGGGATGGTGTCACTCGTTTGGCAGTTTCACCTGCTTTGCCTGACAAACAGGTAGTACACGTTCTAACACTCACATTTCCAGAAGCCAGGAAATAAGTGGCAGAGGATGACCTGATGCTTCCTTATTTGGGTGACAATGAAATGTGTGTGTGTGTGTGTTGTATGGCAAGCAAAGAGCCTCACGAGACTGATTTGCATAGCTAAGGATTCTGGAACGTTCTCGAAACAGGTTCGATTTAGGTCACAGGTGATACGCCCGTATTTGGTCAGTGACTCATAGCCATAAAGATTAGGTCATCGAAGATCAATACAAATATATTCAAGTTGTCTAGTATATTCTTTGAAGCTTATATAGTATGGTTAAGCCAACATGACAAACAGCTTATATCCACAAAAATAAGATTCAGATAACCAACTAAGTCTGTCAAGTACATGCATTTCTATCTGTCAAACACTCCAACAAAATAAAAATGTAAGAAGATATCAAAAAAACGAAATCAATTTATTAAACAACTTTTTTTTATTACAAAACATAAAAATAGTACTGCGTGCTTGAAACATAGATTGACAGACTGACTGCAGTAGTCACAGCCAACACGAACATAAACGGGTGATCCGGCAAACAACTGTCAAGTACGTGTTCTATGTGAATATGAAAAGATGACATCAGAAAAAAACCTAATGTCAAAACGACGTCTGTTTTCTTTCATAACAATTCCACTTAAACCACTGATTTACCGTTAATTAAACAACTGAGTTACTTCACTGATATAAATAATTTGACCAGAGGTGGACAGAAATGACAATGACTAAAACAAAACAAAAAAACGTCGAGAGAAATGCACTCTGAGCGTAAATGTGTATGTGTGAGAGTTCATTCTTGATCCTGGTTGAGCAGCGATGGTGTGCACCTTTCAATTTTTTCCAAAATAGTCGACCACGCCACTGCCTTTACGACCATCGAAGAAGAAAAAGTTCCTGTGTGGAGTGTCCCTCTGAGAGAGAGCCTGACAAAGCAGAAACAACAAGACAAGGTCAATTTCACGATAGTGTAACAGACACACACACGCACGCACGAACGCACGCACGCACGCACATAGAGAGAAATAACCGCCCTTAAAGAGAGGTTAGGTAAGGTGAGCTGGAAGAGCTAACATCGCATGATTAGTCTCCGTGCATGTGGGTTGACAAGTGCTTGTGGGCTGTGGTTCAGCTGAAAGAGAGAAAGCATGTGAGTGTGTGTGTGTGTGTGTGTGTGTGTGTGCGCGTGCGTGTGAAATCAGTGTGGCTCGTTGAAGTGGGACGCCAGTCAGCCAGTTACAACCAGTTACATCATCGTCATGGAGATAGATAGGCTTCATGCTACTGGTTGAAAGCTGTGGAGACAGACGTTCCTTTCACTGCACTTCTAAGATTAACACTCGGACTGAGGTTCTATCACTAATGAATCATGATGAATCTTGGGGATCATAACTTTGTTCAATTAAAATGTTTCTATGTTATTGTAGGAAAATTACGCCAATAATGAGTGAAAATTATATAACTGGCAAGGAAAAATTAACTGTCAGGGGTGTTTTGAAAGACAGAAGAAAGAGTCCAATCAAAATGCAGCACAATCCAGCAAAATTATATTGTATTGGAGGGGTGTCAGTGAGAGCCCTTTCATATTATTCCTGCTGGGTTTCACCTAGGAACCAACAGAGTGACCAGCTGGCCACCAATTGGCTCCCTCTCAGCGCAGACTAGCCAATTGGCATCGTTACTGACTGAGGGTGGTTACTCTGAATGCTGTCCAGAAACATGACTCATGGATAACCTTATTTGCCTCCACCACAGCCAATCACCTATTTTAGAAAGTCTCAGATTTTAGATGTGAGACATAAAAAATAAATAAAAAGGTTTTACATTATTTCCAGTCTTACCTTTTTATTCATATACATATATATAGAGAAGGAGAGAGAGAGAGAGAGAGAGAGCGAGAGAGAGTGTGGTATGTATCAAAATGTTTTTCAAATTGGAAAAGCAGACTAAGGCTGATGGTGTGTGCCTCACCTTAACGATCTCTTGTCCCAGGACTCCCCCCACCACAGCACACACAGGAGCCATCTCAGAGAAACAGTAGCTGCAGAAACACACACACGGGGGCCGGGCTAAGCAGACAGCAACACACTGCACGGGGGGGGGGGGCTGGCTTGTACAGTAGAACTAGTCACGTTCGGCTCCTTTAGACTGGAGCTGGGCAAACAAACAGCAGTACAATGAACACAGCGATCGACTGAACATCCATGGGGGACAGAGGGAAGCCATAAAAAGGAGACGTTTGTACACTAGACGCTCATTCCTATGGAGTGTGCGAGAAATAAATCAGTGTTTTGAACGGGCACAGTTCATATGAAGAATGCTCTAATGTGAGAGCCTCAGTCTAATATTTGGCAAGTAATTATTGTTGATGTGACGCCTGGATGAGAGGGGGGGGGCTGTTTGTATTTCTAAATCCACCATACACATGTATTATATTGAGAAATGGCTTTGATTCAGTTAGGATGTTTATTTCAGAGATCCTATCCTTCAGTCCTCCCACAGGATCAGGTTCTGCTGTGATGATTGTAGGAGCGAACTTCAGTGCCGCGAGAAACTGACCTTGAGTTATTTGAATACATAGCATTGCACATAGCTCTGTTTCTTTCAACTGGCAAGTTTCAATTCAAGCTAGTTGGGAATAAAAAACAAAAAATCAACATTAGGTGTACTTCCAAATCCTTGTTGTTCAAGGTCGAACCCATTTACCTGACAAAGTCGTGGGGCAGCAGTTCGCTGCTTACCCCCATGGCCTCCAGAACATCATCTCTGATCTGCCTCAGCAGCTGGCTGTCCACCTCAAAGCTCTCTGGGTGAGGGTCACGACCTTTGTCCGTGCGGAACTTGAGCAGAACTGTGGAACGATGGACCAAGAGAGAGGAATAAGATACAATAAAACTGACAGAAAAAGAGAGAAAACAAAGAGAGAAAAAGACAAGAAAAGCTAACTTTTCTCGTAGTGTGTGTGTGTGAGTCAAACACTATCTTAAGGAAAGACCACACATCTCAGGGTTGAAATCAAGATGACAGCCATTGATGTGGCAGTACCAACAAACCGCTTTGTTTGATTTAAATCTCATCGCCACTGTTTTATCACACACACAACACACGTATACACACACACACACACACACACATACATACACACACACACACACACAACACACTTCGCCCCCTCATATCCTTTTCCTGACTATCCACAAACCACTTCACCATCCAAAACCTAGTCCGCCTCCGGCAATTTCCACTAGCCTATCACACATGCGCGCACACACTGCCGGTGAATCATCTCTCTAGTATAATTTTATCACCTCACTATCAGTGCCATATCTTTCAAACGGTGGCAGTGTACAAAGACGTAGGTTTCTACTAGGCACTGACAGAGTACCTACTACACGTCACCATAGAAGCCCATTACCCGAGGATGGAACAGTGATGGTATCTAAACTCACACATTGAAAGCTAGGAGAATATATGTGATGATATCTAGACATGAGCCCACACATGATAATGCAACACTGTCATATAAAGTCATTGTTTAAGGAAAAAAAACAAGACATTAGCTCACAGTTTGAAAGAAAAAAATCTACGTCAAAGAAAAGAAAATGTTTCTGGTAAAAAAGCAGAGGCCGTTTTCCAATCACAGACATCAAACTGAAGGAAAATGCTTTGAGCAATCAGTTCACCCCTAATATGGTCTGGTTCCTGTTCGCCACGTTTTACTCTATCGCTGTTAAACAAAAACGAAAGAATGAATCATATCCCTTCTTTCACCCCATATCTATCGTTTTGTCCAACCTTTCTACCTCCTCTCTGTTGCTTTTTGCACTGGTGGATTTAAACACCTGAGTGGCTGGCTGGCGACAGGAAATAGCTGTAACGGGGGAAGAATCACTTCCCCAACTGCTCACCTAAATCAACACCAGCCCACATGAAAGCACAAACATGCACAAATATCCATAAATGTGTGCATTAATAAAGTACACTACACAGACAAATTACAACTAATTACACACACATCCCCAACCAGACATACATACACACACAAATCTAATGATACACATCCTAACACCATTATAGACCCCCTTGTCACACAACGAACAAAACAAGACAACAGTTTCCAGCTAGAAGGCAGTCTAATATTAGCCAGGATGGTACAGTGAGTAGCCTACACAGTACACACACATTGCTATTTGCCTGTTTGTGTACAACCATAGACCATATGGGTGTGTTTTGTGCTTAATGGTCAGTGCACATGACTACCCATGGACATTCTGTGATGGAAACTAACTCGTGTGTAGCCTTACGTAGGAGGGGGGACTGGTGGGGGGATGGAAACTCTGGTGCGGACCACAGTACGCACTGTACGTTCTATGTACCCCTCAAAGCATTGTAGGATTTGTAGGTATTCAATACCGTGAAGCAGGAAGTAGTCCACTGGCGTGCGCTTGAGGCTGGCCTTGGCTTTCTCACCCGACCAATCGACTTCCAGAGCCTCCTTCAGCGTGCAGAAAGTGGCTGTCTGATTGGGCGAAGAGATGAAAAAGGGGAGGGACAACACAGACAAAATTCAGACTGGCTGGCTTCCTCAAAATAAAACGGTCGTTCTAAAAAAATAAATCAAAAAAGGTATGCCACAGACCTTTTTGACCATGGTGGTCTCGTTGGCGTCAATTTTGGGTTTCTTGGCTTCGGGGCCATCGTTGGACTCCTCTCGTGGCTTAACTACCTTGTGCTTCTCCCTGTCGGTAAACGAGCACAGGAGTGGAACGAGGTTAATACACACAAAGTGAAGGAGGAGTTAACTCCCCATGAGAACTCGACCACAGTGTCATTGACTAGCAAAACAGGAAAGGCATAAGTTCAGTATATCATTGGGATGCATGGTGGCTCAGTGGTTAGCACTGATGCCTCACAGCAAGAAGGTCCTGGGTTCGAACCCCAGCTGATCCAGGTCCTTTCTGTGTGGAGTTTGCATGTGCTTGTATGGCTTGCTGCCGGGTTCTCCGGTTTCTTCCCACCACCATAAAAACATGTTTAGGGCTAATCCTCCTATCCACGATAGTATGATGGAAAACTTGTATAAACAATCAAAACAAAGTAACACCCGGTTTAATATTAAAACAAGTAACAATGTTTTGGCCAACTAATTACTAAGTAAGGGTTGTTTTTTATTATGATTTGACAGGATCATAGGACAGCAGCTTTAAACACCGCGTTTGTTTGTGTAAATTGAAATTTTCCTCTGGAACGTACTCCACATAGCTGTGCTCCTGTCCGAGGTCGGAGAACATGTATCCGTGGTAACCGTAAACGTCTCCACAGAAGACCTTGACGTTGTTTTTGGAGCAGAGCTGGTCGACGCGTATCATCAAGTCTCTGGTACAACCAGTCAGACAAACCTGGTGAGAGTGAGCACACACACACACACATACACACACGAATCGATCAATCTAAAAAAAAATAAAAACAACAACATCATGACATAACATCCTTCTCTAGCCTACAACTAACTGGACCACAAATTCATGTCAACATTAATCTACTCAACTGCTCATAACCTTATCAACACTTTATCCCAGCACAACACACCACCCTTAGAAGACCAGGCTCCTAAACAGCAAACAGCCAGAGCATCGTGTTCTTTACGTCAGGGTGGGGTGACCCGCCACCAAAGGACTGACTGGGGTAAACAGCTAATGAGTTGGGTCTATCTTATCCTGCAGCGAGTTCAGGACTACCTCAAGAACATGGGGCAAAATGACCAGGAAAACAAGATTATCATTTGACTACCATTCACTAACTGCCTCATAGTTAGCACGCAAACATTCCAAAGTCCAGTGAATATGATGATGATGATGATCATGATGATACAAACTACAGACATGTTTAAGTTTTTTAAACCTATATGACCATTAAGGTTATACACATTGTTAAAAAAAACATCCCAATGTTCTTTAAGAGAGTGAAAATATGAATTCCACCACTAAAAATATATGTCTTAAGTACCGTAAGCTCAACATTACTGGACAGACTTTTGCTTGTATCTTGCTTCACAACCATCCAACTCCTCCCACCCTTCAGACAGTACAAGTTGGCGTCAACAAAGCCTGTTGTTTACCAACAACAGCAGCCCTGCCCTGCCTCTGCCATCCAACAGTGACCAGCTGGGTGGGCTGAGCCACTGGTGCACTGACCGGTGGGCTGGGTCCACCTTATCCAGCTAGCCAAACTCAAGGCCTCGCCCCACCACTAACACCAGACCCACTCTGATAACAGTATGCCTACCTTGGTATCTTTCCTGGCATGAGGAACTGACTGGAGTGCCATCGCTAGGGGGGATGTGTGTGTGTGTGTGTGTGTGTGTGCGTGTGTGTGCGAATAGCCACTGCAGCACAGCCAAATACTGCAATTATAAGTGAAATTATTTCAAAGAACAAAGCCTGTCCAAGCCTTGATTTATTGGACCAAATCCAACCGGAACATCGTCTACCCCTCTTCATTTCCCTACAGTTCCTTCTTTCCTTCTTCCCTCCTCCTCCTCCTCCTTCTGAACTCCATCTGGCCGTCCCACTGGGACAGTTCTGCCGTCGTAATTTAGAGAGAATGACTGGGAACGGCTTCACACACTTAAAAAGCTAACAGGGAGGGAGGGCTGCATAGCATCCCTGCCAGAACAAATAACAACAAGCCATCAGACAGTCCGCCAGTGACAGCCACACACAGACACCAATTCACTGTTGAGTCAGTGCACATAGTCAGTGTTCATTGAATGAAGTAGGTCTACTGACTTCCACAATAACAATCTGTGATGAATAGCCTGCGGACAAGCCTAATTATTTGAATTATTGATTACTACAGTGGACAAAACCACAACGAAGGTACACAATCGAAATGGAGTATTTCATTACAGCTCACAACTGTATTATAATAATAATGATGATGATGATGATGATGATGATGATGATGATGATGATGAATAAATCATTGAATTTCGTTTTAGCGCATTTCTCAGGATTCAAAGCGCTTTACAAATTGGCCGCCAATCAAGTACACACAACAAACGGACAGACATATCACTCACAACAATCTGTCTAGATGATAGTACGGCAGCCAATTTGCGCCAGAGTTGCTCACCAAACATAGCACACACAAACATCAGACACAGACTCCTGTACTATTGGCAGTCCCTTGGACAGGGCACTGATAGGGGTATTAAGTGTAGTGTAATATATACAACACAGCAAAAATTACAAACGCACACACCGATGTCTGCCCATTTACAAACAACCATTAGCTTATCCTCAGTTTTTAAGGGCCAATCTAGAAGTCCCTCAAAGATGGCTATTCAGGTATATAGTTTACATACGAAACACAGAACCCTTACAAATCTACAAGCCTACCAAACCCTAAATGAATACTAATAGGACCTTGAGAGAAACCAAAACCTTACATTGTATCGAGGACTGGTCCTTCATAAATTTTAAAAAACATATTATGTGGAATAATATTCTTGCCTTAGGGAATCTTGAGTCATGCTCATTTGTATCTGGTGAATATAAATTAACTGCACCAATAAACTACTCTTAGAATCATGATTACATGAAAAATAGAACTTGCAGCTTTAAACCAAAAGTATTAAATCAACAGATCCATAATAACCAAATATCGATTGCCAATGGTAAGCCAATATGACATAGCCAAATGCTTTACACAAAGTTGCCATCTAGTGGACTGAGCAGAAAAAAATAATATATTGCTTGTTAGTAGCACTCGGCAATGCGCTAAGAATCTGGGAAAACATTTAAAATCCAAAACTAAATAATCCAAAGACCAAGATTGAAAAAAAAAAAAAATCTTATAACAATTATTATTATTACTATTATTATTATTGTTATTATTTGTCCTTCTACAATTGTGTGTTTATGTCACTCCTTTCCATCTGAACTCACAGTATCAAACTGCAGGAAGAAATCGTCAGGCTTGGTCTCAACCCGGTCTGTGTCAGCGCGGACCTCCACCATTGGGTTCAGGTACTGGGCACGTTCCAACGAGGCCTGAGCTCGGTTCTGGCCCTGGGCAGTCACCGGAACCAGAAACTGAGCTCGGCAGGACTCTTCTGTCACCTGGTGGTGAGAGGGATTCGAGAATGACAGGACAAGTTTAATAAAAGTGTGAATCTGTGTGTGCGAGTGAGCGAGTAAATGATTCGGTATGTTGTATGAGCTTGGGTACCTGTGTGTGTGTGTGTGTGTGTGTGTGTGTGTGTGTGTGTGTGTGTGTGTGTACCTTTTCATGGTCCAGCAAAGTGAGTCCCTTGACCCCGGCAAGAATGAGGTTCTTGGCCACCTCTGCTCCCAAACCACCAAGTCCCACCAGCAGTACACGGGACCCTCGCAGTCTGCAGCACAGGACGCCCACACCAAACACACAAATACATTCAATACCACTGTTGTTCATCTAGTGAAGATAGGTAAATTATAAAGAATATAGGCCTATGCTCTCATACGTGGATGCAACAGTTATACAAAGGGTCAAGCAACAACAAAAAATAAAAACATAAAAATCCACATTCACCACAACTTAATAGGAGGACGCACACTTCTGTTTGTTTTGGGTGGTAAGGAAGGTGCCAACATGAAAACCTCAATGCCACATCTGTTCTTTACCCAAATAGTGCTCATCTTGGATTAATGCATAATAGATAATACCATAACGAATTTTCAGTCATTTAGTGTTGCAAAAGGTTAACTTTGAATCAGACAGAAAGCCTAACTAACCTTAGATTAATACAAACCTGTTGTCTGAGAACCTGCCCATACAACCTTAGAACAGTTCAATTTACTCAGGTAACAGTCAGTAACGCAGGGTCTAGCAGTACCCAGCTAACTAGCGTGCTAACTTTGGCGTCTTACGTTACCTCTTTTGTGCATCCAGACCCCACAGTCGGATCTGCCGATCATATTGGGCTGCTTCTTCTTCGCTGATGATCGGGTCCTCCCTCTCAATCATATCTATCATGTCAAGTGGCAGTATCAATTTCAATTGGAAGAATAAAAAAAACTATATAAATTTCTTGACTTAGCTTAGTTAGCTGGTTTCAAATGCTGGGAGCGTCCCGCTGCGGTCCGACCAGGCGCTTGTTGATGACGCCACAGCCTTCACCTCCAGAATCCAATGACACCACATTATACACCACAAGAACTGCTATAATCCTATAAAGGTCAGATTATGTTCCAAAACACTAATATAAATTCCAAACCGTATGAAATCTCACCCTACTAATGATCAGTAGGCCCCTATTGCTAGAACGGATGAACAGTGTTTACTGAAATCCAGATTTTTAAATTAAAGTGTTCCCTTTCAATAATAGCCAAATAGATTCATAAAATGTGTAACCATCATAAATGCAACAATACTCTTAAAATAAAAGCAGCTCAAAAGGCATCTCCTAAAGCAGCTCAATGTTAAAAACTAAACAGAAAAGATTAGCATATATAGGCAGTCAGCTTTTAGACAATTCCAGAGTTTAGCAGCGCTGATGGTAAAGCCCTATCACCCTTAGTTTTTGTCCTCCAGACCATAAGTAGTGTTAGAGGATATATTGTAAAGCTGCACTAAATTTAGAGAGCAAAATTCTGAAATATAAACTGTTCAGTACATGTTAGCAAAAGTCATCAGCCATTTTCACTGATCTTTTGTATGTGCAAAGCATGTGCTTACAAAGGCTGACTATATGAAAGACTTGATTCAAACAGATTACAACATACAACATTTTGTTTTAAAAAGCTAACAGTGGCCTACAGACCAAAAGTTGGGAAATGGATGGGAGGGTATACATAGGGAGCCAAATTCGTCTGGAAATCAGTCAAGTCCATGTTAAGGGCTCCATTAAAGCGTATAAAGGCTGAGCGGAGGAGATAATAAAGGCGACATGGGGTTAAGAATGAATTAAGAGGGATGTGTACTGCTGACATCAAAGATGACCTGGTTTTCCATCATATGGGAGCAGTTAAAAGGGATCCAGAGTTGCGTTATAGACAAGATGGAGCTGTAATAACAGCTGTGATCATCTGGGTGCAGGGTTGAACTCTATCTGTAAATTCCTGTCGTATAGTGGAGTCGACTGACGAGGACTCACATCAGCAGAGCCAATTCCTCGTCAAGAGATACAGCACAACAGAACGCCTTCCAGCCCTGTGCAGTAAGCCAGGGACACAGTGCCACTAGGTTGCTTAAATCTGTAACCATTGGTTGCAGATTTTTGGTACCATGTTCAATATGAAACATCTCCCAGCATCAGTATCCCTTCTGGACAATTGCTGACCATATATAGAAATATGCATTTAGCTATAAGGCACCATTTGATTGGAATAATCTTCCTGTATCAATCCGCTCCTTAACCTCTTTCTGTTTGTTCAAAAATGCTCTTCTAAAACATCTGGAAAATATTTGCATCTGTGAATAACCATTA
>JAVQIZ010051810.1:0-11460 GCA_036023535.2 Galaxias brevipinnis
CACACACACACACACACACACACACACACACACATTTCATCCTTTCACAAGCCCCGCATAGCAGGAGGCTCTTCAGGTTTTAAAGGCCTCCAAACATACATATACATCGTCAACATACCCCGGCACATGTGCTGCGGGGTCCCTGGAGTTTAAACCCAGCGCACCCCTGGATGTCTCTCAGCAGGCTGTCGAACCCGGCGCCCCCCTCCTAGGTCAATGGGAAGGAGCAAGACGAAGAGAGAGAGAAAGACAGAGATAGAGAGAACTAGAGAGAGAGAGAGAACTAGAGAGAGAGAGAGGGAGAGAGAGATAGAGAGAGAGATAGAGAGAGAGAGAGAGCGAGAGAGAAAGAGAGAAAGAGAGAGAGAGAGAGAGCTAAAGCAGTGTGAGAGAGAAGGTGCCGAAAGAAGGGAGGGGGGTTAAAACATTGGAAGAGAGGAGAGAGGAGGGAGGGAGAGAGGAGGAAGAGGAAGGGAGCCAGGCGGTCGTCCAGCGGTAGCCGCAGCGTGCCGCGATGCAGGCCAGGCCCCAGCTCTCTCTGTCCTCTCCAATAAGTACGGCCTTTTAATGCCGGAAAGTTCCCTCCCGGCTGTCACTCAGCCGCTTTCATAAAAACAAAAGTATAGCGTTGCGGTTTCGCTCGCTCTCCCTCCCCCCCGCCTTGGAGAATTACAACGCAACGTTTTGTCTGTGGAACTGTGAAACCTCTGCTTTTATTACCCTGCTGCCTCGGTGCTGAGCTGGAAAATCAGCCTCGCTGCTGCCTCTCTTCCTCCTCCTCTCTCTCTCTCTCTTTTCTCTCTCTGTCTGTCTCTGTCTTTGTCTCTCCCCCTTTTTTTCTCTCTCTTCTCTCACCATCTGGTCCACATTAGGCCTAGCAGCTGGCGTGGGCCCAGAGCTGAAATGAGACTTGGGTTACTACTGAGAGCCATGCTCCCCACACATCTGGCTCTGTAGAATACAGTACGTGTTTAATCAGATTTCCTAAAGGGAAAATAGTCCGAACCCAAAGGATGAGCTCTCTACCTTTCTGGGTACCTGACTGATTGACTGATTGACTGATTGACTGATTGACTGGCATGCTAGGTGGGTGTTTGTTGAACTCTCACATAGTTTTTTATATGGTTTATATACTGTCGGTTTGTTTTCAGTATTTAAGAAGGTCTCTTAAAGGGCTACATATAATCAACTCAGGAAGATTATGCTGAATATTATGTTGAATTAATCATTTAGAATGTCCTTTGTTTGAGTATTCGTAAATATTTTCCCTTTTTTTGACAAGAATTTGACAATCACACTCTCTGAGTTGCTTCAAGCAGACACACCACCCATGCTGCAGGGGGCGGTATTCCACCAAGGTTTGGCCTCCCAATCCCTCACTCAAATATACAAAATAAATAATTAACCATGACAACTTGTGAAGACCTGTGAGAGGAAATCCAGAAATAAAGACAGACATGGAAAAAGAGGAATGGGTAGAGAAGAAAGGATGGAGGGAAGAGCGGAAGAAAGAAGGGATGAATCAGAGAGCAAAAAAAAGAGGGATGATGAGAGACGGCAGGACAGAAGGAAAAGGTTCAGATGAAGGAAGCAGAGGGGGTGGGGGGGCTTTTGTGTGGAGAATAGGACCGTCTTTGTGTCCTCACTGAGCCAGAGGTGGTAAAGACGTCTGCTTTGGGAGACTTTGTCTGTTTCCATCTAGTGACCAACCATACACAGCTTACCCTGAGAGAGAGAGACAAAGAGAGAGAGATACAGAGAGAGAGAGAGAGAGGGAAATACAGGGAGGAGGAGAAGGTGAGTGGGGGCTGGGGGGGGGTGTAGTGGAGTGTGAAGTAATGATGTAATTTTATCCTCCGCCACCGGAGGGAGGAAATGAGACGGAAACCAAACAAACCATAATAACACCAGACATGAGTCACCATGGCGATGGCCACAGAGTGAAACCAGGGCCCTGTCTAGTGGAGAGGAGGAGGGTGGAAATGCAGCCAGGGGAGGCTCAGGTTTGGGGTCAAATCTGTTTCTGGTCACAAAGTGAATTGGAATAGCAATTCACTCGGTCAAGAGTCAATAATTACCTGTAATTCATAAAACATCCTCAGTGGAAGTTGACTCCATTTTCACCTATATTGGATTCGTATTTGTGTTGGCTGTTATATTTTAGTCTCTTTAATGCAGAATATCCCAATTCTAAGACCTATTAGAGTACTGTGGTATGATATCATAAACACATGTGTCCCAGTGGCAGATATTAAACATCTGACCAAACAAATCCCTATGCAGGTCATCTAAATAAATGTAAAGTATAAAAGTAGATTTGTAATGCGCAGGGGTGGTTTGGTCGGTCTGGTTTGAAGAAAAGTGTTGGTATAGTGTAGCTGTCACATATAATTTGAACGTAATTAGCATATATCACATTCCCCGTTTCAGTTGAACTTTGTCGCCATTCAACAAACAGTTCAGCGAATTACATTAATATATACATTAACATCACATTTAACGATAACACTCACCACTTGAATTTTGAAACATTGAACTATGTTCAGTAAATTTTGTTCAGTTCATTAACTCAATATCATTACCTGTCAGAAGGTGGCGCCATCAGCACTAAACTCGAGACAAGTACCATTCTGTCGGTTGAAGAAACACAGGTGTTTAATTAAGATAAGCACGTACGGGACAGTGTTTTCGCTGGTGCGATCGTCTCGACGAAGTAAGTCCTTTCAAAGTGGTATTATCTCGTTTAACATTTATTGAATTATTTTCAAAATGTCCAACTGCAGCTCTTTTTAGAATTAAATACTGCGCAACTCCATAGCGTTATTTTTTGTTAAACGTCACCTGTTGACACGTAATATAGCAAATCTGACCGGTTTGGACCGCAGTCTTTCTCATGTCTACGAAATATGAACATAATTATTTCAATATGCTAACTATGCTAACATTCAAGATGAAAATTAAAGTACAAACACATCTTTTGCATTAGGATTTTAGTTATGACCCAGATGATGCGCACATAAGCCAAGAGGCACATAACTTGCAATCGTAATTGCAATCCCATTATTGCTTTGGCATTTGCGAGTTAGACTTTCCATTTGAATTTTGGCCGCGATAGACTTCCATATGATTGTACATGTGCATCTGACAAACACAATGTTTTCTGATGGGATACAGAAATACCCAATGTGTCTACTGAGTTGCATACTGACTCACTGACTGGATTGGTGTTTTTGTAGTCTATGGATAGTTAGCCTTTGCGTGGTGGTGGGGATTTGGGTTGTGTGTCCGTCTCAAACTTAATTTGGTATTATTTGCAATAATTTTGACGCGAACAGTCAATGCATCACCTCAAGGCTTCAAGAAGACCATGTACCAATGCTTTTTATTTGCTGTGTTAAGCAGATCCTAGACCTACCAGTCCTAGGATGATAACACGTTGCCTGTGACACATTTGCATCTTATCCATCAAATCATAATGGATAGTGAGACAGATTTTTAAGTTGAATAGTTTATTTTTTTAAATGCAAATAAAGTGATTTTGCTGTGAGCTGGACTCTGATTGGTGATGTTAGTCTATCAGTGAGCAACCTCCGACCCTGGTGGTGGCACATCTGATTCAGATTGGGGTTCAAACCCCCACGAGGTCAAACAGTTACAGCTTGGAACGATAACAAACTCTGTGGAGGGGTCAGGGGAAGTGTCTGAGTCATTTAGTTATTTAATGCATCTTTTTAATTTAAGGACTATCTTTCTGACACAGCCTACTAATCTCACTCTCCTCTACCCTTTTCTTAGTAATGTGTTCACAGCTTTGCCACAGAGCCAGGGTCTGGGAATTGAGGCTTTATGGTTGCCATGTTTGCAGACTTCACGGTTGCCATGTTTGCAGACTTCCACATTGGTTATGGTATACATAAATACAGGCTCGTTCATTGTTGTTATACGTATTGTAGTGCTTAGACTCATGCGATTATTTAAATGACAGGTTTAGGGCCGTAGTATAATCTGTTGCTGTCGGTGGTAACACCCACTATTTTATTTCATAGTCTGGCCCTTCAGACTCTCACACACACACACTATCTTATTTCACAGACAGTCTCTCACACACAGCTGTGCTCAGTCAGATCTAGATTTTTTATTTATTTGTGTGTTTTTACAGTTGGGGCAAGACTGATCCCTCTTTCAATGCTCACTCGCTCTCGAAACGTTGTCATTCCTACTAGTGTGCTCAATAAGGGACTTAAATACTCATGAAATACAATGGCCATATTATATGTTTAAGAGACATAAGTTGTGATTCTGCAAGCCCCCAGAAGAAGTATTCTTTTTTTTTTTTTTTGGACAATATTATATTTTGATAACATTTGGCTTTTCACATTGTCTAAAATGTTAAATACAACCTTGTTTTGGGAACATTCCTCTTAACATTATAACATCCAGTACTGCAGCCACATCTAACCTGACCATAGAGAAGCCAAGGCCTCTTAACTAATGCAGCTCTCCTCTTGGCTTATGGAACGATGGGGGATTTAGCTGACACTGTGTAGCAGTACTATTCCTGTTTTAAAGATCTCCCTCTCAAACCATGGCAAACTGGACTATACTATACTATACTTCATGATACTATACTACTACACTATACTATACTGCTCTATTATTCCTGTTTTAAAGATCTCCCTCTCAAACCAAGGCAAACTTGACTATACTATATTATACTATATTATACTATACCATACTATACTATACTATACTACTACACTATACTATACTGCCCTATTATTCCTGTTTCATAGATCTCCCTCTCAAACCTAGTCAAGCTGGACTATACTATACTATACTGCCCTATTCTTCCTGTTTTAAAGACGATCTCCCTCTCAATCCAAGTCAAACTGGACCACGCAGACAAAAAGGTCCTTCAAAGCCCTTTGATTATTCCTGCAAGGCCATGCTAACACTGCGTCAGATTCACCACATCAGTGAGGCTATCGCAAACTACAGAGATTTTGTTTTGTTCTCATTTTCCTGGCTTATTGCCTTTATTTATCTGTCCCTGGATAAGATCAGTAAGACTTTTTATTGCATTTATGGAAGAATCACCCAAATGTATGTATGTATGTATGTATGTATGTATGTATATAAATGCGTGCATAGATCTGTAAATGTGTAGACAAATCTGTAAATACGTACGAGGATATTAATGGCTAGAAGTCTAAGTATTTTGCTGCAAGAGCTTAAAATACAGACAAGCAAATTCGATTCGTCTGTGTCTCAGTAGAAAATAATGACCCCACATACCTTACGAGATCTGCGACGATTTGAATCTTTGAAATTGCCGCTCTTCGTTTAAAAACGACCAGCATTTTTAGGTTGGATTTACTCAATAGTCTCTGTATTTGGCATTACTTGAATAGAATGGTAATTTTTACTTAACTAGATTAAGTAAATGGCATTACAAACCTTTTTATTTAAAATTTACTAAATATGTGCCACAAAATCAAGTAGCATTGATTATATTAAGTACATTTTATCCACATACATTATTAAAATCTACATGACCACAGAATAATTTTTTACAGTTGCCCGTTGTGTAAACAACACACATGGATTCACACATGTCCTCTCTGGGACCTACTACTTGGAGTTACATCAAGTTTTAGTTATTGAACACATATGAGGATGTGATAGTGTCCATTAATATATGCATTTAACAATATGTAATATCTTGTGTAAAATGCCTGCTTGTCTTTACGGCATGTGTCTGTTTGATTGTAGATATCATGACCTTAAGGATATACAGCGTCTGTTTCGCTCCATCACTGCATTAGCATTCATTAATTTTGTGATGTAATATTTGTATAGTTGTTAAAGGAGATTAATTGAAAAATAAAAAAAGAAGAAAGGATTAAGGGTGGGAAAAGGCATTGGAATGGTAACAATAATATTTTATGTTTAAACAAAATTTACATTCTAAATTCTATTTTATATATATCATATTTAAACGTTAGTAACCTCAGTTAGCAAAATATAAATAAATAAGTGATGCAATCAGTACAAAGAAGTAGTATTTCTGTTTAGTTTTTAAGGAAATGAAAACAACACATTCGCTTGCTTTAATTAGACATCGAAACCACAAATCGGGCATGTGGAAGTTAGAACGGTGGTGGAAAATAAATGACGAAGGAAGAGTGGAGAAAGACATATTGATAGAAAACTAAATCCAATGACCATACTGTCCCTGCCCCCGTGCCCTCAGTCACTTAGGCATCGTATGTCCGACCCTACGACCGTCAGCATCCTCAACGGAACCACTCTTTCAGTGTGTGTCTGCTCCTACCGTTAAACCCGAGTTTTTATTGCGAGGACTAGAGCATACTTTACTTGGTAAGTGTTTACTTTTAAGAAGCAATGCTTATTTTATGACCATGTTGCCTCTAGGCTGGCTGGTTTTGTTACTCTGTCGTATTCCTCTTCTCCGGTGTCATTGTAGGGCTCGCGTCAGCGGAGATGTTGGCAGGTGCGCTAGCGCTGAGCGTGATCCTTTCGACTTTACCAGGTAGACAAAGCCTTGTTTATTAAATCTAAACACGCGTCATTGTTTTTATTATGTGAATGTGGCTGCAAGGTAAAATGTAATTGTTTTCATTTCTGTTCCTGCCTATTCGTCTGTTCTCCATGTGCCCTTGTATTTACGCACTGGTTATTTATAAGATATTGATTTTGGATTTTGCCGAAGTCAGCCAGGCAGGCAGGCAGGCAGGCAGGATGACACCAACTCACGTTATGCTTTGTTACTCACCATTACAAAGCATGCTAGTGCCCCCCAGAATTGAGAACCCCTTTTTTTTGGACACCTTGAACTTTTGTATGGCTGCTTGCCATCTTATTTGTGCCAAAGAAACACTTAAGTCACTATATTTGACCACTTTATTTCGAAAAGACTCGGGGGGGAAAAAAGAAAGAAAAAAATAATTCAAAATTGAAAAGAATTAATGTAATAATATTTCCCCCCAAAATAATAGTTTACTATCTAGTTAGCCTTTACTCAGGGTGGCTGTTTGGGTGAGTTCCATGTGTGTGTGTGTGAGTGCAAGCAATACATGTGTATTGTATGCAAAAGCTGTTAGGTTCTAGCCTGTTTGCATTGTGCAAGTGTTCTTGTGCCCTAAGGAGTATAGGAGATTCCTGTATAGTGTGACATTTTGTGTAAGAAGAGTTTGGTGTGTGTGTGTGTGTGTGTGTGTGTGTGTGTGTGTGTGTGTGTGACGGGGTGTGTGTGTGTCTGTGTCTGTCTGTGTGTGTGTCTGTGTGTGTGTGTGTGTGTGTGTGTATAGCAGGTGTGTGTTCCAGGTGGAGTGTTTCCTTCTCGCGCAGGGAGATCTGCGTGTGGGCCGGCACCACGGTAACGCTCCCCTGTCGCTATGACTACCCGGCGGGCCACACGGTGAAGCGGGTCATGTGGTTCCGCGTGGCGGCGGACGGCAGGAAGGAGTTCGCCCACCACTCCGACCCGAGCCTGGTGGGCCTGTCGTACCGCGGGCGGACCCGCTACACTGGGGGCACCGCCTGGAGCTGCTCGGTCCAGATCAGCGGCGTGAAGCTCAGCGACGCGGGACACTACCACTTCAGGTTTGAGACGGGACAGGAACAGGGCCGCTGGACCTCCCCGGACACCGTCAACCTGGCCGTCACAGGTGAGAGCAGAGACAGGCTGGGGAGTCACTGAGCTGCTGGGAGAGAGACCGCTGGAACCTTACAGGAGAGACAAGTGTTGAGAGAGACATCATTATACTGTGTGTGTGTGTGTGTCTGTGTCTGTGTGTGTCTGTGTGTGTGTGTGTGTGTGTGTGTGTCACACCTCCAGACCTCCAGGTCCAGGTGCACCCAGCCAGGACAGCCAATATGTTTGCCCAGGGAGAGACAGTGTTTCTAGGATGCGTGGCCAGAGGCTGTGCTGCTCCCGGTAGGAGCTTGGCACTGTACAGGTGGGTCACTCACACTCTTACATAATCATAGGTACGTTACTAACCCTGGCATTGATCCCTAACCCTAACCCTGACCCTCTGCAGGTGGGTCAAACACACTGTCGTTACTTTATGGGTACATTCCTATTGCCCTGACAACACAATGCCATCACCACGCTTTAAAATAAGATAAGCTTCAACAACAGAGCTGTCACAGTGTTAGACACGTTAGAAACAGTAGATATTAACTCCATTAGACATATGAATGTGATACCTCCTCCCCTGTGAAGACTATGGAAGGGACAGCAGTTAATATGTGTGTGAGGTAGGATTCTCTGACAGACCTGGTATTGTACTGTGAGTGAGGTAGGATTCTCTGACAGACCTGGTATTGTACTGTGGGGAAAACCCTCTCCTGTGTAACCACTAATTTAACCCAAACCCACCACCCACAAATGAGAGACTTGGTAATGACTTTGTTTGTGAACAGGAATGGACTGAACCTGGGCTCCCCTGAGAAGTGGATGACCATCCACCGATTCGACCAGAAGCATGCGGGCGCATACACCTGTCGACCAATCCCACCGCAGAACGTCCAGTCTCCGCCCCTAACCCTGGCCATGGGATGTGAGTGGCTTCAATCAATCAATCAGTCAGTCAGTCAGTTATCCAGTCAGTCAATTATCCAGTCAGTCAGTCAGTCAGTCAGTCAGCCAGCCAGTCAGCCAGTCAGTCAGTCAGTTATCCAGTCAGTCAGTCAGCCAGCCAGCCAGTCAGTTATCCAGTCAGTCAGTCAGTTATCCAGTCAGTCAGTTATCCAGTCAGTCAGTCAGTCAGTCAGTCAGTCAACTCACTATACATAACCTGCTTTCAATGCCCTCTTTATTCAACTTATTGCCAATACTACTAATAATTGAAATCATACTGTACACTGAATTACCTGTTAATACATCGAGATATGATGCCAACACTATAACTTCCTGTAATGCCTTTAAGGACCAGGTTCCGGTTTGTTTGCTCAGAGCATACCTTTAGAAAAGCCTGAATTGTAACAATCCTCTTGGTCAGTGACACCACGTGATCCTTTGCCCTCAGACGCCCCTCGCTCTACCTCCATAGCAGTGACCCCTCTGGGCGACGTCCAGGAAGGAGGTCAGGCCATCCTGACCTGCGCCAGCGATGGAGCACCCCCTGTAGAGAGCTTTGCCTGGTTCAAAGGTGCATAATGTCAAAGGGGGACCTACCGGTCGTATTTCAATAGTACCTGCTGCACTCGTAATGCATCAGCTTAGCGTTGTCGCACGATGGATGTGATCATTGTTCATTCTTCATGAGAGCAACATACGAAGCCCCTGTGTGGATTCTCTGATCTAAACTACAGCACAATTTATAATTTAAACGTATTACATACGAGAAGTATGCGATTCCAAACGCAGCGCTCGGCTTTAAACACAGAACTGACAAACGAGGGCGTTCCCAGTGTTCTTCAAACACAGTGTGACACACAGGCTCTGTGTTGACAGACAGGTTTAGCTGCTGTAGATTTCATTCCATAGTATCAATCGAAGGTTTTTAAAATGCATGTTACGTGATGTAGAAATGAAAGTGTTGGGACTCTTCAGACTTAGACCAAGGCGTCAGGGAATTGGCTTCTCCCCTGCGCTGTTCGGTTCTGTTCTGTTTTATTCTGATCTCTGTCTGTGTGTGTGTGTGTGTGTGTGTGTGTGTGTGTGTGTGTGTGTGTGTGTGTAGACAGAGAGAGCGGCAGCATACCAGACAGCTTCAGGCCCCAGCTGCGCCTGTTTCCTCTCCGACACACCGACAGGGGAGAGTACTCCTGTGTGGCCAGGAACTCCCTGGGGACGGACCGCTCCAAACCTCTGCTCCTCAACGTCACATGTACATAGTCTTTATTATGTATGTCACCAAAACCAAACCGCTGCTCCAGATATCTCCACAGGGTTATGTCAGTTCATAGAGACTGACCAATGGTTCTATATTTAAAACCAGCTAAAAATGGCATGAATCACAAGTTTTAAACACACAACATTCCAACTTCCTGTCTGCATGTCTGTCTGTGGACCACTGGAGGTCAATCTGATTGGTCCACTGCAGCTCCAGTCATAGGGGGTGAAATCAGTGAACTAGACCAAACAGGAAGAGAAAGTCCTCTACTCATGTAGACTGAACGACCGTCTGTGTGATGATGACAGGTTTTAGACTTTCACTCAGTTACCTTTTTTTCGTTTTCTATTCTAATATAGAATTTCCTTCTCCATGCAGTTTCTCCTAAGAACACGCGTGTGCTGGTGAGCCCTCCTGGTGACATCAGAGAGGGAGCACACGTTAACTTGAGCTGTGTCAGCGATGCACAGCCTCCTGTCAGCAGGTACTTTATAATTATAATAATTATTAATATTAATATAATAATAATATAATAATTATATAAAAAATTATAATTATAATTATAAATAATTATATAATAACAATAATAATAATAATAATAATAATAATAATAATAATAATAATAATAATAATAATAATAAATATAATAAGTTTAGTTATGCTGTACCTGTCGGCAGGTAGTTCAGTTACACTGTACCTATCGGCAGATAGTTTAGTTACACTGTACCTGTCAGTTCATTTAGTTATACTGTACCTGTCAGTTAGTTTAGTTACACTGTAAATGTCAGGTAGTTTAGTTATGCTGTACCTGTCAGCAGGTAGTTAATGTACCTGTCGGCAGGTAGTTCTGTTACACTGTACCTGTCGGCAGGTAGTTCAGCTACCCTGCCATCGGTTTAAGTTTATTTTCATCATCATAACCACATGCTTTGCTTAGTTTGATACATTCTTATAAGGCTCTGGATAATAGCCTCCCTCTTAATGACTAAAGTAATCTTCACCACGACAATCCTCCTCCCCTTCAGGTATGCCTGGTATCGTGTCCTAGGAGACCAGGTCTTGGCTAGTGGGACGAAGCAGAAGCTGTGGTTTCCAGCAGTGCGCTCACAGCAGGCTGGCCAGTACTACTGCACCGCCTGGAACCGCCTGGGCCACCAGACCTCACCCTTCGCCTCGCTCACCGTCCTCTGTGAGTGGAACAGCCTCTCTCTGCGTGTGAGTGTGTGTGTGAGTGTGTGTGTGTGAGTGTGTGTGTGTGAGTGAGAGAGATTGAACCTCTTAACCTATATGTTAATGTGCGTGTTGTACCATTGGTTTTCCTTGCTTCTGTTGGATGTCACTTGTGTTCTTCAGCGCTGACACACACACACACACACACAACTGTTTGTGTGTGTTAGTCTGAACCTAACAGCATTGATCTATAGGCCTGTGTGAGTTCTGTTCTGTTCAGGTGAGTGCCCTCACCTCTGTGAGTAAACGGACACCTCCAGCTCCTCTGTGGCTGTTTGTGCTGGAGAGCACTAATCAATCCTCCTGTCCTCTCCTCCTTATATCTAACCATACCTCCTCTCCTCTCCTCCTCTCCTCCTTATAT
>JAVQIZ010051869.1:0-10027 GCA_036023535.2 Galaxias brevipinnis
CACACACACACACACACACACACACACACACACACACACACACACACACACACACACACACACACACACACACACACACACACACACACACACACACACAGCATGTAGATTCATGCAACGGGTTCTTTGGTTCGTAATCATAGAGGCACCACTGTTTGGTTCCATGTAGACCTTTATCAAAGGGTTCTTTGTAGCACCTTATAAGAACCAAATGGTTCTTAGCTTATGAAATATATATAAGCTCATATGCTTCTAAGTGGAACCATGTCAGAACCTTGCTATGTGGCCCCACATTTGTATCCTTAAAGGTCCCATACAACAGCACATCGCAGCCCCAAATGGTTCTATAAAGAGCCACCAAATGGTGTGACACTGTATTAAAACCCCAAAAGGTTCAATGCAGCTCCATATTAAAACCCCAAAACCTTAAAACCTCTATGTTGCCCCAACTTGTTCTATACAGCCCCTAATTCAAATCTTAAGTGGTAATATACCACATCAAAAATCTATTTTGGCTACATATGAAAACTGTAAAATCACCTGAATTGTCTAGTTAATTATTAGTACCACCACATTTGTATGTAAATGGAAAAAAAAAAAAATTAATGGTCAAAGCATAGGAATACAAAGAGTAAGGGAAATCAAGCACAGTTCTCTATTGACATTTATTTTCAAATAAATGTTTAAATTATAAAACATCACATTTTGAAATGTAAATTTTACATTGCAATGTATCAATAAAAATTGCAGAGAAACCTGAAAAAATCAACACTTAATTGGAAACTTACAGAAACACATTAAAGGCAGTTTCACTAACATAAATATTTTCTGATGTTTGGGGACATTTTAAGCTGCAATTTTTAACAAGTGTAAACGGCTATGAAAGAAGAAAATTTTTCATTGAATAAAAGTGTTAAAATACAAATGCAAAATGCTTGGGTTGTACATGGAATTAGGGTCACAACAGCTTAAGTTAAGGACCTTAAGAGAGAGAGGACGTTTAATCAATTTGGGTGTACAAGGTCTTAACTAATTCCTTCACTATGCCCATAATAAATTTGCACTACATATGCACAAGAGGGGTAGTTATCAAAAAGTTTACTAACAATCAAAGTTTTACCAAAACGGACAATACAATCCACATGTATTTAATATTGAAATACAAGACTCCTTTCACAAAAGCATGAGGATCCAGTTAGTGCAAGACAGGTGACAGCTCATTTGCTCTATCAGTCTTTTGGGTTAAATGCATTTGCTTAACTTACACCTGTAAAAGGATGATATTAACATGTTGAAAAACCTTATAGAGGTGGTCAAATAAACTAAAACTTGAATGGCTCACCTGTGTTTAAACAGCAACGATGTATCCTGCTTGAATTGTGATGGTAAGAGAAGGATGGCTGTATAGCTGTTACATTACTCCTGGTGGTGGGTTCACACACATGCGTGGAAAGTGGAGCGTCCTACCGGAAGTCATACATTTTTAATGAAAAGCGTTCCCTGCCTCAACGGTAGGAGCGAGGTGGAGGTGCGAGGAAATCCAGCAGCGGCGAGCGGGAAGAAAGTTGAAAATAGTTCAACTTGAGGCGGGGGAATAGCAGATCCGCTCTGCAAGTAGCCAATCAGTGCAAAGAGGAGGTGTTTCCACACTCATCCGTCAGTGCAACACATGCATATGTCTTCGTTCTGCTTGTATTATGAATCGTAAGCATGCATGAAAAATAAATGATTGCTGTTTCAACATTCCTGATTCTGTACGATTGCACACTCAAAGTACCAAAACAATAATCAATAATCAAAAATCAAGCAATATTTTTTATGGAATTATATATGATGTTCATCAGGCAAATAGCAAAAGCACTGGAGACTTTCTAGATGCACACAAAACGTCATTAGACGCAATGCGAGTCGTCTTGAAAGGCGGTGTTAAGGACAGTGGTTAGCTATCCCTGTTCGTATGTATTGTGTATTTGGTTTGTTTACTCTTTCCCTCTGTTTCTCCCCTCACTGTCTTTCACTACACAGATGGCCGTCCCCTATTGGCCACCCCCTCATCATTCGTCATCACCACACCAGTTCCCGGACCAATCCTGCATCAGTCCGTCTGTACTGAAACCTCCAGTCATGAGTCCTAAGGAGGCTGGCTGAGAGAAAAGGACACTGAGAGAATGTTGCGAGTTTCAAAGTGTTCCTTAGTATACACTGTTTTTGGCTGGTACGAGTTGTGGTTGAAAGTTGTGAAGTGCATGACCTGTGTTCGTTTGTCAGTAAGAGTGACTTGAGTCATTGTCATTAGAGTACCGTTCCTCGTTGAGAACTAGTAGGTTTTGTTCCACCGTTTTCACCACTAGGCCATCCTTTATTTAAACACCCACTGTTTGTATCTCTGTACACGGTACAGTGTTTTGTAACTTCATCTTATTACTCACACTAGAGCAAGTTTTTAGGTAAGACGCCCTTGGGCATACATTTCGCATCACGTAGTGATTGCTGTGTGCAGACCATTAGATTTGGGGCGGTGCCGCCACATGTATTTATCTTTGTAAGACCTCTGGTAGACAGTTTAGTTGTTTTGCTGTTTTCATTTATTTGACAGCGTTTGTCGTCTTCTTGACTCCCCAGTGTGAGATTGTAAATAAACCCCATAACTATTTACTTCAGCCATTTGTTTGTCCATTGTATGGCACCACACCCCCCACTAAACCTTTTACCATGGGCAGTGTTAGGCCCTTCCTCACCATAGACTTAATATCATCGAAGTGAAGTAACAGGCGGGCATTCCGTGGCCGGCAGGGCGAATATCGCATCGCTTTCCCCGCGTATGTGTGTTCCCTCACATATAACTGCTATCTATCTAACATAAGTTGCCACCTGTCAATGCACAATGTCAAAGTAATATTATGGTTAGCTAACGTTACTTCGCTTAAGTTCGCTTGCAGTAACGAAATGAGCAATGACAACTGGCTCACTAGCTCACTAGCTAGCTAACGTTTGCAAAAACTTTTCAGATAGTCACACTAAAACATTCAAAAAATCCTAGTAGCACGACAACGGATAAAGGCACAATATTTGCGTTTGTTCAAATTAACCAACCGCTTTTGGAACTAACTACTAGCTAAGCGTAATTTCCTGAAAAACTTTAGCTAAACACAACGTTAGCTGGCTAGCTAACTCCATCAAAAGGACTTAATTATAGTTTCCTTTATGACATAAAATAAAATAACTTAGCTGACACATTTTACAATACCTACCAAAGAGCTTTAGTCATTTCTTTTGTGGATTACCTCAGGATCTGTCCGTCTCCAATCATTAACCTTACTAAAGCCGAATTTCTCTCGCGCACCATCTTACAAAACCAAGTGGTGCGCAATCCATTGAACCTCAGGAAATACTAAAAGGTTCTAAATGGAACCATATGGTCCTACATGCGATCATACTATTTTATGATGGATCCATATGGTTCTACATGGAACCTCTAGTTCCCTATGCAACCACTCTTGGCTCTACATGGAACCTTAAAAGGTTTCTAGTGGAAGGGTTCTACACAGAACCATTAAATCACCATTTGGTGTTCTATAAAAGGCTCTACAAATACTAGTGGTTCCATGTAGAAACATTAGGACAAATAAAGAACCTCTGAAGAACCAGTATTTTTAAGAGTGTGCTCTGTGCGGCTCGATGTAGTACAGATCAGGTTTCATATGCAAAATTACATTTACACACGTACATCTGAATTCCAAAGACAATTGTTTTAGACGGAACTAAGTGACTGGAGGCTGGGGGCAGTCTCATCTCATTTTGTGTGTGTGTGTGTGTGTGTGTGTGTGTGTGTGTGTGTGTGTGTGTGCGGGTATGTGTGTGGGGAGATGTGTGTTTGTGTGGGTGGCCAGCTGACTTTATTAGGATATGCAGCCACACACTAATTATACTGCTGATACAGTGTAATGGTCAGAGACAGTATTTTGCATTTGTACAAAAAATATAGTCTATTTTATGTTCATTCACTGCCTTGGGAGCAACTGTTCTGAAATTGATAAACACCCTTTTTTTTAATGTAGGCCTATGTGAAGTGATAATACACTTAAATCTTGATGTTAAATCACATCTGTAAATATACTGTTACTTGGTCTCCCTTTCCCAGACCAAACTAAACCAGGGACTATAGCCAGAGTCTTAGATGACCTTCAACAAAAGACGATTGATGTCCCAGCCTAATTAATGGGCTGATAGAAAGCTTAGAGCCATAGAGAACAGCTAAACAAAAACACTAATTGAGCAACAAAAGACTGGAGGCTGCTGCTTCAGGGTCATCCACGGAAGAGGACCAGCCTTCAAGAAAGACAAGGGTCCTGTTTAACACTGTCTAGTATGCAGATTATGCAGAATATATACGGACACCCCCAGCCGACTGTGACCCTGGCCCTAGTATTACAATCACTCACACACACTGAAACAAAAATGCAGACACACAGAGACAAGAATGGAAATAATCAAACACACACACACACACACACACACCCACACACACCCAATCCCATGTGAACCTGATGCTTGTGCTAGACCTATTAATTTACGTACATACATACATACATCTATACAGCATATCATTGTAGCTCTATGTCTGTCTGATAATCCTAGCAGACAACAGTCTCTCTTCACAGCAGACAAAAGGGATTAACCATGAACTGTGATTCCACATTCAGAGACAGAGGCACCAATAAACTCAGGAGTGAACCAATGGCCCACAGGATTGTGCTTCTCCTTTAAGGTCAACAGGAGCCATCAGACAGGAGCCTGAATAGCATTGTGTAAGAATGAGAAGAAGGGGGGAAGTGTGTAAGGAAAAGGAAAGAAAAAGGGTTCAGACCAGACTGTATAGAGACGTAAAAAAAAACAAGAACAGAAGGAAGGAAGGAAGGAAGGAAAGATTGGAGAGGAGAAGAGAACCAGAGTGAGGCAGTTAAAACAGAAAGAAAGAGAGAGGAGGGTGGAGTTATGTATTATGCAGCTTATATTATCATTAAATCAAAATCCTTGCTTTTCTTCTGGTTTGGGTGACAAGAATACAGGAAGGGAAAAGAAGGGGTAGCAGATGGGAGGGAAAAAACAGGAATTCTGTGAGGCAGATACTTATCCAAGCTTGTCTAGATGAGCTTCGTCTGATCACAGTAGGCTAAACCAACTTAAAAAACACTCCTATGTTCAGTTACATATAAAAAGGGAAATACTGTGAACATTGAATTTATATTAAACTACCACGGTCTATGTGCCTGGCTTGCAGACAAAATACACATTTCACATTTATATTCAATTAAAAAGAACCAAGTATGGGAGGGCAACATGTTACACACTTAACTTTGGATATCACACGCGTATGTTTCAGAAAATGAATGTGGGAGCTACTTTGATTCTTCTTTTATATTTAGGAAATTCTGCTTCTTCAACCGTCAAGACTCCCTCGTTCTCTCTACTTTCGTCTGACCTTGATCTTACCAATAATATTTCCCTTCAGTCTTCCATTGTGTTCGGAGTTGCCTACTATGCATGCTTACCATACTAAATATTAACATATTTTCCGGCATATTTAGTACATTAAGGATGCATGAGATTCTGAACAAAGCATTGGTTTGATTCATGCTGCAACACTTATTTTTTTTACAAGTATATCTTGGGACGTAATTATGTATTTCCATCATGTTTTTAATTTTCACTTATCAAATGTATAGACTGACCATAACTTTAGCTTTCTTTTTACAAACCTTAGGGATACATTTGTTAGAGTGTTCAAAGATTTACAGTGTACTTTAATCAATTAGCATCCAAATATTTGAGCTATGGTGCTGAGAAGATATAATAAGTCATAATATAATAGCTACCATTATCGTTCATGGGGATCCATAAATTAAATTATATTACAATTTATTACAGTTCACTTATCTTCAACAGTAAATATTAAAGCCCTTGCAACTTTCTTCTGTTTTTAAATGTTTATAACATACCATGCGTGATTGCAACAACGATCCATTACAGTGTTGTGTGCTGACCTTACTTGTCCCTTCTCGCCAGGTTTGACCTTACAGATGGGGGCAGACAGGGATTTCCCGGACATAAACTCAGACGGCTAGACGTCTGGCAGTTGTGACGAACAGATAGCAACCTGCATTTCCTATGTAGTCTACCGAGAACTTGTTTTCATGCGTTCCCGACCTTTATTGGGCTACATCCGTGGGAAAAAGGAGCCCTTCTGAGTTAGGTTAGGTTAGGGTTATATAGCTATTTCGGACCTTCATAGCCCACTTGGCAAAACCAGTCGAAATGAAACAAGCGGTATAGCCTAGCCTTGGCTACTGAATATTAGAGCTAAGAAAGTTGACGCAAAATAACCGAACTTCAAGCTAATTATAATAGCCCAAATTGAATAGAAAATACAAGTAAAATACAAGTGTTGTATTCGTTAGACTGATTATTTGACTTAATAATGATAATTATTATTATTTGAATAATAATAGAAGTACTTACTGATTTCCATACTTTGGAATGAGGTCGAGTGTTTGCAGTTACATGTACACGAGACATTGGTCTGGGTTGCCGTAGTACCGTTTGTCAGACCCATTAAGTTGAACATCTATATCAGCAGGAAAATTAGGAGAGAAAAACTACTCGAATCCGAAACGAATCCCACCGACGCCGTCCGATCAACTTTTCTCTTTCCGCTTTCCCTGTGCAAGTCAGGGTGAGCAGAAAAAAAATACACGCAATAGTCTACTTTAGATTAGTTATTTTCCTTTGCTTGGTCCAGGGGTCTACGTTACCGTCGTCCACCCCCAACCCCGGGCCGCAGGCCGCCCTTGTTGGGTACTCCAGTTTCTCCAATAATCAGGAGCTGACGGTTTGCGTTACTTTGTGACCGTCTGTCTGACGGACATCTGGGGAACTAAACTCGGCTCATTCAAGTCCAAGTCGGATCAGCAGCTCACCCCTGGGCGGGGCTAAAGAAGCAGACTGCATACGTCAGTTCCAGACTTGCACTTCTGTGAGAAAGAAAAGAGTGACAGACCACTTACACTATCCAATAAGATATTATATTATTCCAAAGTCTATTTCAGAGGCTAGTCTACTGCCATAAAAGTGTTGCCAGAGAGATTAGTAAGCTTTCGGTTTTAAAGAATTCTGGGTAAATATTGTCAATAAAGACCTTTAGATTCATATGTTCAGGTACTGGATGTAGTGAAAAAAGGAAATGTGTGGTTAATAAAGTTATTTGAGCAAGATAACATCCAGTTATTTCAGAATTGTGTGTAGGTTTAGACATTTTTTTCAAAATGTGTTTATAACAAGACCTCAAGAACGGCACATAATACGACATATAATATTAGAAAAGCTACACTGTTTAATTACCTGAGGTTGGGCTGTACTCAACTGTTCCACAGCCTACAGTATACAACAGAATAACATTTTATTACTTACAGTCATTATAATTATAATTTTGATTATTGGTATTCCCTAAATAGGCTATGTAAACAATGATGTTGTTTAATTTTGAGAAGGGGGGGGGGATTCAAGCTTGTTACAGTTTGTCCAAATGGTCGCTTGGGAGATGGGCTGTCGAATTTGAACACGGACACGGCAGAGCTGCAGATGGTGTGTCTGGATTTTGTGTAGGAAGGAAGGTTGCTGCGCAGCTGTCCCCGACACCGAGGTAGTACCACTTTGCGCGGTGTTAGTATGTGCTCGGCTCGACAGTGGAGGCAGCATGCAGTGCACTGGAGTTGAGGGTGCCTGTTTTCAATGGACCACGCTTTCAGATGTACCAATGCTAACTAAATAAAAGTAATCATGTTAGCCTTCTGTAAAAATTTGCTAGCTACAAACGGTTTTTGCAGTTCACTACACCATGTCTATACCGCATGTGTGAAGAACTGTTGTGTGTTGACTGTGTGACCAATGTGTCCTGTCACCTCAAATCAACAAGTCGACTACTCAGGAATAAGTGGATGGATGGTAATTTATTCACAAGCTGCAACGATAGGGTACATCATTGGTCAATGGTCAACACTCAATATTGCCCTCCCACGGCAATTCACATATCTCTGCTGTAATACTAATACAATGGCTTGCCTATTCTTAATTAGATTCTTCTATTTGGTGATCGTATTGTGGTTTTGTATTTATCTCTTAGAAAAAAAGACATGATTTGATTTCTGCTTATCAAATAAACAGTACTTAAATTTATATTTACCATCCTAACATTCTATAACAGCAAAAGGTAAAAAATGCAATCAATTGTAAAACATTTCAACAGACAACACATAGCACCTTTTAAATAACAATACATATTTATAGAAGACATCTATAAACCATTTACCTAATTACTAAGGTTTGATGTTCAGAGTAAGCCAATAAATGGGTAAAAAGCAGGAAATGAGCCAGTGTGGAATGTCCAGTAGCTCACACGTCACACTAAGCCGCGGTCGACAGACTGAAGAGACAAATTAAGGGTGAATCGGCAGATTTAGGACAGTAGACTTTAGCTCTATTCTGACTCAGAATGCAGTCATATTCTTAAAACTGAGTCACAGTGTTGGACACAAGGCTGTGTAGATTTGTTTTGGTCTGTCTGTCTAAACAGCATTTCGCTTTGTCTGTCCGTTGCTCAGTCTCTCCCCGTCCAGGTGTACGGTGCAATAATCCATCCATACAGACATAACCACAGTCTTAAAACCGTCCCAATCCCATTTCAGTCTGGATTAAGGGAGCTTTAGCGTGTTCCTCATGAAAGCAGACAGATTACACATGATCTGCCTCCACCACCAACACAATGGCGGTTGAGCAATCCCATGTCTGTTTTTGTTCCTTTTGGGCAGGTTTCTCTGTTGCTGGTGTTCTTTTCAATCCAAACACAATGGACGTTTAATTCTTCAGTGGAATGTGGCAATGAAGGATGAAGGTAGAATGGAAGAGCGAGAGAGAGAGAGGGGGGGGGGGGGTCAAATTCAAATTCATCAGTTTATCTGTCTGTCAAGCTACATATGTTTATGTCTGTTTCTGTCTGTCGGTCTGTTGCTATGTCTGTCCAACGGTTTTTTTCAACCTGTCGTCCGTTTGTCTGTCTGTCCACCTTTCTATTTGTATGTCTGTTTTATCGTTTTATATCATTTTTGTTTGACCTATACTTTTGATCTGTTTTTGAATGAAATCGTCATTCATTCGTGTTTCAGAGGCATAGGTCATATTTTAGAAATAACTGCACGCGCGCACGCGCGGACACACATTCAAATGAACCCAAAAGGCCACAGAGTCATACACAAGCACATACTCACACCCACAAACACACTGAAGCGATGTCCCTATCTTCCCACCGCAGTTCTGAGGTAACGTCTGTTTATGATGGCAGTTGCAATATAGCATCACCCTGCACACCCTCTTCTGGCCTTTACAGCGAACCCCATGTTCTTTTGCACCTTCATTGTCCATGAAATTGTATTGTAATTCCAAATATATTTAATGATGTGCGTCTATAATGGAACGTCAGACTCACCTAGCCCGCAACTGTAGGAATTGCAGAATAAACCTATTCGGTTTTACGCGTGTTTTTTTTTATTATTATTATTTTGTGGAATTTTTTTTAATTCAAATAATTTTAGTTGAGGGAACTCCATGACCCAGTATAATTCGAACACTGGTTATGGAGGGATCAAGATATATCGGTAGTGAGACGAATTCACTAAATGATTTTACTGACGCTAAACCTGTGAAAATAAGACATAGGTCTAGATCAGGGGTGTCAAACATACGGCCCGCGGGCCGGATTCGGCCCGGTGGGAGGTCCAACTCGGCCCGCCAGATGAATTTGCTATGTGTGAAAATTATAGAAAAACATAAATTGCATTTTTATAAAAGTACCTGCCATTTCTAATTAGTCCACTAGGGGTCGCACTGTCTCAGTAAGAGCATGCGATAGACTGTAAAACAAGTAAAGAGTAAGAGTAGCGATTTACACTGAGAACGTTGGCTATCTTTTGTAGCC
>JAVQIZ010051872.1:0-11185 GCA_036023535.2 Galaxias brevipinnis
TGATTTATGAGCGGTAAAACCTTAACCAATCGACGGGAAGCAAAGCACACGCAAAGCTGAGGTTGTTGGGATCAAAACAAAACATTGGGTTCATCTCTAACTTTTAAAATGGCCGAGGATTTTTATGTTGAATATGCGAAGAGCCGAAATTTTCGTGGCCGTTTTGACCAAAAACAACAGCTCATTGTTGTTACTCGAAGTCTGAAAGATCGCCAGAGCCATGGCGCTTTTCATGTATAAAAACAACTAATAATATATTCGAAAATGTTATACATTTTTACATGGATGTGTTCATAACGTTGATGGGAAACAGTAAATATAAATTTTACAGCCATATTTCAAACAACGTTTTTAAACAAAGCATCTGAAATACAGATGCAGTTCTACAAATCGCCACTACAAGCGTTTTGAGAGATGAACCGTAAGTAGGCTAGTACAAGACAGATGAAATTACAGCTGGTTAAGGACAGTTAGTGTTACTATGAAACGATTTACAACGTTTGTATACGTATTTATGTCCACTTTAGTAGTTATTAGATGATGTAAAAGTCGATGCAAGTCATTTTTTGCTACTAACTGCGTTTAGAATTCCCCATAGGCTACATTACGGTCCGAACGTTTGACCAGGCTACCAATATCTATTTAAAACTGTGATGATTACAAAGACACCCACATTTTGCCCAACACATTTTTTCTATTTTACCTTTTTTTGAAAGGACGGGACAGTACCTCAGTTTCACCAAGATTTTATTTGGCCATCAAAGAAAACTAACGTTTCGGCCTCAGTCGGCCTTCATCATCAGTTTGAAACTAGCAATTAGGTGAATTGCTCTTAATGGCTGGCTAGCAAAGCACGCAAGCTAGCTAACGTTGTGCAAGCTAGCTAACGTTACAAACTATATCAGCTATAAAACAATGAAAAGCCATGGCGATTAAAATACATAACGCCATAGTGTTTTATACATCAAAAAACATGCACACTACCACATTTACATATACACTTTTACTTACACAACCGATCTGTTCTTCTCAGAAAGCCGCGTCAGACTGAAAAAAGGAAGCCGTTGCTCGCGCGCGAGTCAAACCTACCCATTTTCAGACATTGAGTTCGATTAACTTAATTTATCAACTTGTTCCAAGTAGTTGAATGTTTTAATTTAAACTACTTTAATGAGTTGCTTCAAACGTTAATTAATTAAGTAAATTATACACATAAAATGTAAGTGGCATAGACAATACCACTGAATTCCTTTTTACAGTGAGCTAGCTTTTTAATGTTGAAATGTCCTTGCCGGCTCAGTTCCTTATTTCTTTCATAGTTTATTTTTCTAAGTTGACATGTAATAGACTGTAACGCCAGCCCACCAGCCACCTCCCAAAAAATAATATTGGGATTTTGTTTATTTTTTATATTGGCTCTGCACATGTTTAAAGTAGCCTATATTAAAATGCCTACAAAAAAGGCAATAGAGAGTTAAAGAGCTGAAGGCGCACAAAAAAAAGTAAATTAGGTCTTTTTGCAACACTAATATTTGTCTATGCTACTGAAATCTGTAGCTTGCTAGTACTGGTGCTACCACCTAAAAAGGTTAAGAGTACAGCCCTGACACTAGTCTAAACTTCTGTTTAAACGTCAGGGAAAAGTGTTGTTAGGAACCTTATATGACTCCTAAATAAAGACCTTTAATCGTCTACTCAGCACAGCAGTGCTAACTAGCTAAATGTAGCAAAGCAGTGGTCTCCCTTCGCGCCATTACTGTCTATGCAGAGCTGCACCAACTTTTCATCTGTCCATACACTTACTTCAAGTAGGCTACATCAAGTACAAAACATCTTGATTTACAAAAACAATATTTTAACAAATGTAACTGAGCAAAATCAAAGAGCACATACGGGATATTACCTTCATGTTGTTTATCAAGGGCGTGGGAACTCATTCAAAAATCCAAACCAAACATGTACATATGCTGTAAGTGTAAGTGCTAAGCAGCGGTCTCCCATCGAGCCATTATGGCAGGGCTAGTAACTTGGAATCTACTGTTCAACTTACTACAGTAGAAGTCTTACAGTCTTCATTCAGACACGATATTTAAACATATAGTTATATTAATTCACAACTGAATTTGTGCTTATTTGTCTTACTAACCTGCATAACAGTAGAAATTAGTTGACATGACAATTACAGCTGGTCTCAATTGCGTAGCTCAACAGAATGACAAACAAACCTGCTACACAATGTAAAGAGCATCCTGTTGTTCAACGCTGCCCCCTAGTGTCCTGCAGTACTAAACTCACTTAGCATATAGGCATCCTTTACATAACCAATATAATATTTAGTACAAATGTGACGACATTTTGTGTCACACTTAATCAGTGTTCCAAATATAGAACACCATTATGAAACTTCTCTCACTTGTTCAGTTGTTTATAAGAAGAGAATAATGAATTCGTTGTTGTTTTGGGGTGAAATTCCCCTTTAAACTACATGAATGACTGAAGTCGAATGAAGCAGGTTAACATGCACGCACGTAACCGTCACATTTTATACGCACTCACATATATTGTTCTGATTCAGCATCGTAACGCAAACACGCTTAAATTCTTATAATAGCTGTTGACAGGCGGGGGCGGGGCAGTTTGGACTGCGGGGCCCCTCCGCCTCGCGGGGGTTGTTGGAGTGTATTTCACGGCCCTACTTTGATTGATCTCTGACTTCTTTATTTCATTTTATTTATCTTATAGTATTGTTTAGTGTTATATAAAAAAAATTGTAATTGCTCAGTCTGTAACTTGTATTGTTAACAAGTTTATTGTTGTATTGGCCAGATTTTGATTATACAATAAAGATGTAAAAAATAAAATAAATAAATAAATAAACTTTATAGGCACTCAGGTGGCACACTGGCAGCATGAAACAAAGCCGCAACTGCGGGAGACACATGTAACAGTAGCCTATTAACAACGTTAAGTAGAAAATATCAAAAGAACTTAAATTTCTGTTCTTGCACAATATATATATATATATAAATTCAAGCACTTTCAATGAGTACTAATGTCTATTTTAAAAAAACTTTCAAGACCTTTTTTTCTCTCGAATTCACAAACCTTCAAAGACTTCAAGGACCCATGGGAACCCAGAGTTATAATAAATATATATACAGTATATATATATAATCTGTACATCCACTGTACAAAAGAATCATCGCTAGTCTCTACTGTAGCAGATGCGGTAATATTGTTTTAAATTGAACACTGAGGCCCGGTTTCACGTACACGGATTAAGCCAAGTCCTAGACTAAAAAACGTTTTCAATGGAGAATCTCCATCGACAGTGAGATTTGAACAAGAACTAGGCTTAATCCCTGTACGGGAAACTGGGCCTGTATAAGTTCTACACTGTATATAAGAATCAAGGATCATAGACACTCCACAGCGTGAGGTGAGGTCATAATCTGTTAGGTTATGCTAAATATCAAGGATCGTAGTACATAAACCTCTCAGACCACAACACAGAAAATCCATTAGTTTGTTTTAATAATTCTTTTCCAGTACAATATGATTTTAAGTAATTACATGTTATCAATAAATGTAATGTGAGACAGCACATAGACTCACTAGAGCCTGGTACTTATACCAGAGATACAAAAGATTCAACTACTGCACCCTTACCATACCCTCAAACACATACCGCAGACGCACACACGTACAAAGACACACACCGACAGACGCACACATAAAGACGCACACGAGACATACACTGACACTTGCATAAAAGCAAATCAGTCAGAATCAACCCCTTCCCCCATAGTACATACATAATGCAAAAAGAGCACAAAAGGTATGAAAAATGTAAGAAAAAGTAAGGAAAAAAACATATATTTTTTTATATATATAGTATTTATAAAAAAGAGGAATAATACTTTGAGAGGTTAAGCGGTAGTTTAATAGTTGCTGTGTCTCCTAGCTACTGTCGTTGCTAAGGGTGCTGCTGCTGCTGTTGCTGCCCGTGTCTAGCTGCTCTCTCTTGTGGATCTGCTCGTGAGCTTTGAGGTGGCCCGACTGGCTGAAGTTCTTTCCACAGTGTGTGCAGCTGAAAGGCCGCTCTCCAGAATGGATCTGCTGGTGGGCCTTCAGGTGGCCCAGGCGCCCAAAGCTCTTCCCGCACTGCGTGCAGCCAAACGGCTTCTCCCCGGAGTGGATCTTCTCGTGCGTTTTGAGCACCCCGGGGTTACTGAAAGTCTTGGAGCACTGGGAGCAGCTGTAGGGTTTATCCCCACTGTGGATCTGCAGGTGGTTGTGGTAGCTGGTCTCCTTGGTGAAGCTCTTGCCACAGTGCGAGCAGCAGTATGGTCGCTCCCCTGTGTGGCTGAGCTGGTGGGTCTTCAGCTCCTTTGCCTGGCTGAAGCTCTTCCCACAGCTCAGACAGCTGAAAGGTTTCTCTCCTGTGTGGAGGCGCTGATGGGAGCGCAGGTCATCTGCCTTGGTGAAGCCTTTGGGACAGTGGGCGCAGGTGTAGGGCTTCTGTCCCGTGTGGATGAGCTGGTGCCTCTTCAGGTTCCCTGCCTGGCCAAAGCTCTTGCCACACTGGGAACAGGAGTAGGGCCGCTCCCCTGTGTGGATCCTCTGGTGGGTCTTCAGGTTGCCCAGCGTACTGAAGTTCTTGGAGCACTGCGTGCAGGAGAAAGGCTTCTCCCCCGTGGGGTTTCGGGGTTTCCTCTGCCCGGGGGTCCTGGTGCCGCCCCCCCCTCCCCCCAGAGTCGGCTGCAGCTCGTATAGAGCCCCGCCCCCTGGCCCCGCTCCCGGGAACTCTGGGTCGAGCAGCAGTCCGTCTGGGCGGAGCTTGTTGAGTTCGGTGCGGAGCTCTGCCATGTGAATGGACTCCAGGCCGTTAGCCCCGCCCAGCTCACAGGACGAGCGCAGGTGATTGGACATGAGGTTGGACTCGTACTCGGTCTTGATGGAGGCCAGCTCTGTGGTGTAGTAGCACTGGAGGTCCATGTGCTGCTCAGACTTTATGTACTCCAAAGTGTCTGACACCTGGACCGCAACAAGGAGGAGAATCACACTGTTAACACCACAGGAAGGAGAATCATTCAACTAACTATCATTATAAACTA
The DNA here is from genome assembly GCA_036023535.2 of Galaxias brevipinnis. Classification (NCBI taxonomy): domain Eukaryota; kingdom Metazoa; phylum Chordata; class Actinopteri; order Galaxiiformes; family Galaxiidae; genus Galaxias; species Galaxias brevipinnis. Next base: position 5,118 of record JAVQIZ010051872.1, read on the forward strand.
TCACACACGTGATCATTTGTCTTGGTGTATTGGTTCTTACAGCTGAGGTGGTCCTAACTAGAACTTTGTGGCAGTAAGTATGAGTCTCTACAGTTCAATAAGCTGTTGAAACAGACACACTTTATTATACACTCATTTGTAGAGTAACCAACTTCATCGCTCACTCTAAAGATCATTCACAAAGTCTACGAGTTGGGTAGAACTAGGGATGTTCCTGACTGCTAATTTCCGATAATCACATTATTCAGTAACCGAATCGTATTTTAAATGCCGCTGAAATGAGTGGAACTTTGTGCTGTGCATTATGAACATCGCAAAATAGCTTGATGAACTGCGTTAAGTTTTCAGGCCAAGCAGGACCACAGCGTCTGCGGGTTGGGGCTGTCAAAACACTAATACTAACAATTTCAACTGACTAGTATTTCTGGTGCCGACTTGCAAGGGAAGCAACGATGGACTATTCGACTATTTGCGCACATCCCTACTATTAACACCTTGAGGCACCATTGTAAAGGAAGGGGAAACAGAGAGATTTGGAGGGTTGACAAAGTCAGCCGCTCAATCCTTCCACTGCCTGTTCAGTTTAGTATTGACAGGTAAATACATTACCTAGCTTTTAGTCACTGCAGCACTGGTAAACCTCTCTAGCATACCTGGGTAATGTAGTCAAACACAAGGCTGGGCTCGTAGTGGGACTTGTAGTCCAGCTCGGTGGCGGAGTGGAAGGCGTCGCCCAGGTGGTGATGGTCGTCGTGGTGACCAACGAGGTGTTCCGACTTGATGTACTCCAGGCCGCTGATCTCCATTTTGATCTGCTCGTGGCCCAGCTCAGCGGTGCTCAGACACTGGATCTCGGACAGGTCCACGGTGCTGACCAGCCCCGCCCCCACAGGCTCCTCCTCCGGCTCCGCCTTGATGCAGCGCAGCATCAGCTCTGGACGGGCCAGGGAGCTGAGGGTGGGGGGGTCAGAGGTCAGGACAGCCAGGCTGCTGTCTGAGTGGAGGGAAGGAGGGGGCGATGCACACAACGGAGCAGAGATACACCCAGTCTCCAGTTCAGACATGGCTCCTCCTCCTCCTCCTCAGTCCTCAGGCCGACCGGACAGCCAGGTGTGTCTATCTGTCCCGGGAAGAACAGCTGAGCACTCTGGGACACCAAGACTTCCCCTGCGCTTAGCAACAAGCTGGAGGAACTCTGAAGAAGAAGAGTAAGAGAAAGAGGGAGTTGGATTACCAAGAGGACAAGATTATAGTAAACTTCATAACAGTAGGTTTCAATTTAGAGAATTACAGGTTTTTCTAAATAAAACTTGTAAATGCTTTAAAATTACAACATTTGTGTCAAAAAAGGGTAACATGATTATGTGTTTAAGTATGGGGCATATATACAAAGTGACATTTTCCAAGTAAAAAATAACAGTCCAGAGGCTTTGATGGACAACAATGAAAAGAGAACCACTAGAAGCGTGCTGCTCTTAGAAATGGTCTGCAAACTCATAGTCATGGTCACTGACGTTTCATCCGCCAACTTTGATGCCAGGCAAACTGTCTTACAAAACGCCATGATTTCTAAATAAACAACTGAGACGCTGCTAAAGTGAGAATAGTTTTTTTCCTTCAGCAGCTGCCAAATTTACAATCTACCGACTGAACTGATTTGGGGAACCGCTGAGTATCTTTACCAAATTCGCCACGCAAACCTTATATTACTGTTAGACTGCAAGAAACTGTCGGTGTTTTTTCCTTAAGCTCAAATCATGTTATAAGTAAGATGCCTCTGGGCGATCTGGGGACATAAAAATCGATCTATTCTACGGCTTACATTTCTAAATAGGAACATTACCCCAAAAATCATACATTTTGGATGCGAATAATTTGACCATAAACAGTGGCTTTTCTGTGATACAAAGCCAGGGCAAGATGCCATGTCTAGCTAGCTAGTTAGCCAGTGGCCATCTTGTTTACCAGCTATGTCAATTCAGCTTGCTAGCATTCCCTGGCATGCACGGCAGCTAGCAAGAAAGTGAGAGTATGCCGCTGCGCTTGCCAGTTACTTTTCTGTCATTTTGCATTTGAATAGCCAGCACAGTACTTCACAGACAAGCACGCTGAGCAAATACACCATATGCAAAACAAAAAAAGTGTCTCTATTTTGAAAATCAGTGCAAGCTGGGCCATGCACAGAACGGTAACGTTACACATTGTTCGAAAGACAGAGGTGAGAAAGCAGGAAACCAAAAAAAAAAAAAAAAAAAAGGTAGCTAGCTTGCATTAATGTGAGCTACCTGCAGTTTGCCCGTTTCATGTTTTTTCGTTTTCGGCTCGCCACCACCACCACAGTTGTTTGACTTCCAAGTCAACTGGACCCGCCACGTCCACCTCGAGCCCTGTTGCCTCTCTTTCTTTTCCGTTCTCCCTCTCTCCTCAGAATCCTGTCCTCCCTCGATCATTGACTAATTCCGCTTCGTTTTCACTCTGTTCTCGCTTTCCTCGACGTTTCTGCTCGTGCACTTCCGTCGTTCAGATGTGTACAGCGCGCGCACGCAGACATACATCTGGAACCTCAGCTTCATCAACTTGCTCCATATTCGCGCGCTTCCTCTGGAGTTTGAATCACGATGTTATAACTCAATACAATTATTTTCAATGAGCTGACTCCATGTCAAAAAATATAACTTTGAGGGCTAGAGGACTTGCGTGTTTGTGAAAATTACGGTCAGTGTTTCGGTGGTCTCGAGAGCGGCTAAGTGAAGCATAAATCCCCCAAAGTGCGGAAATTAGGGGGGTACATTTTATGATGATTATTTACTTATGACCGATTATGACAAAGTTTGCCTTGGCTACCATACAGCCTACAATCACTTTTGTAAACTTTTCAATGCAACATAGACTACACCACCTCGCCAACCTGAGCTCACTTTTTAAGTCTTATACTGCCATACCATTTTTTAATGTAGGCTACGTTAGAAATTGTAAATGAATTTACCTGCATAAGAGCTTTACAATAATAACATTTTCAAAATTATGCATCTTCATTGTCAAAATTATAGTTAACCTTTTCTCAAATGTATTATATTAAATTCTCTATCTTCTCATATTAAGATCTCAGATTAAATTATTTTCAACCTGAGTCAGAGGAGGGTCCATTTGATGTGGAAGACATTCTGACTGGTTCCTTTACCCAAGAAGGCACACACACACACACTTATATATATCTTCCACATTATATATTTAAAAATGTGTATGTGCCTTGGATAGTTCAAGAAACCAGTATGAGATGATTTGAGCTTTGTGACATGGTGCATTATGGAAGTAGCCATCAGAAGATGGGTACACTGTGGTCATAAAGGGGTTGGACATAGTCAGTAACAATATTCAGGCTGTGGCGTTCAAACGATGCTCAATTGGTACTAAGGGGCCCAAAGTATGCCAAGAAAATATCCCCCACACCATTACACCACCACCACCACCACCACCACCAGCCTGAACCGTTGATACAAGGATGGATCCATGCTTTCATGTTGTTTACGCCAAATTCTGACCTTACCATCCGAATGTTGCAGCAGAAATCCAGACATCAGACCAGGCAACATTTTTCCAATCTTCTATTGTCCAATTTTGGTGAGCCCGTGCGAATTGTAGCCTCAGTTTCCTGTTCTTAGCTGACAGGAGTGGCCCCCGGTGTGGTCTTCTGCTGCTGTAGCCCATCTGCTTCAAGGTTCAACGTGTTGTGCGTTCAGAGATGGTGTTCTGCATACCTTGGTTGTAACAAGTGGTTATTTGAGGTACTGTTGCCTTTCTATCATCTTGAACCAGTCTGGCCATTCTCTCTGACCTCTGGTATCAACAAGGCATTTTTGCCCAGAGAACTGCCGCTCACTGGATATTTTCTCTTTTTCTGACCATTCGCTGTAAACCCTAGAGATGGTTGTGTGTGAAAATCATTGTAGATCAGCAGTTTCTGAAATACTCAGACCAGTCCGTCTGGCACCAACAACCATGCCATGTTCAAAGTCACTTAAATCACCTTTCTTCCCCATTCTGATGCTCTGTTTCAACTTAACCAGGTCCTATATACCATGTCTACATGCCTAAATGCATTGAGTTGCTGCCATGTGAGTGGATTATTTAGATATTTGCGTTAACAAGCAGTTGTACTGGTGTACCTAGTAAAGCTGCCAGTGAGTGTATATTACAACATATATTCTTTTTTGTCCTCCTACATATAATTATTTTTTGTGCTCCTACATATTTTTTTGTTGTTCTATTTATATATTTTTTGTCCTCCTACATGTATTATAATTTTTTGTCCTCCTATATATATTATTTATATATTTCGTACATATATTACAATTATTTTTTGTCATATATATATATTTTTTTATGATAGCTCTCTCTCTCAAAGCGAGGGCGAGGGCGGGTGCAGCTCTTTCTCTTGCACACTGCAACACCGTGCACTGGTGGAGAGAACAAACTGTTCAAAAGTATGGTTAAACTTCACTCGAGTCGATGCTGACAATGCTTGTTACAGCAAGTGTAACAAGTATTTTGCATGAATAGGCGGAAACACGAGCAATCAACTGTCCATCTATGTTAATTTAAGGTATTCTAGCCCTGCAAGTAGCAGCTTTGAGCCCACATACAGTGTTAGACGAAGATGGGTTAATTATTAAAAGTAGTCTAATAGTTAGCCTACTGATTAATCAGCTATGGGTGTGTTCACAATCTGAAATGGCCATTTCAATTATCATATTATAGTCTATATGAGGGATTTGTTCAAAAGAATGCTGTTACAGTTTGCTACTAAATGTTAATGTATTAACAGTACACATCATGGCAAAATAGAACAATATTATTTCTGATTGGATTGCCGTTTGTCGGTCGACACACATTTTAATACCATAAATGCTGTGTATGATATAGCAGAAAGAAGTATTCAGTAGCTGTGTCTGAAAAGTAAAGAACATCATGTTGAAAAACCAATGAAAGAAAGAAAGAAGATGTTTAAAGAAAAACACTTGGGCCCGGTTTCCCGTACAGGAATTAAGCCTAGTTCTAGACTAAATCTCACTGTCAATGGAGATTCTCCATTGAAAATGTTTTTTAGTCTAGGACTTGGCTTAATCCCTGTTCAGGAAACCGGGCCTTGGAGTTCACATTACAAGTTTTCATATGGACTTTAGGGTTACATTGTAAGAGTAATATCCCAACTGTATGAGCGTTCCATGTTTCAAGCCAGCTGGTGGAAGCAGTATTAGGGCATTTATGTAAGTCATGAAGATAGGGTTATATAGTAAGATTCATCTGTGAGGGTCCCTAGGCACAGATCGGGGAAACAAGGTATAACGTTCCGGAATTCACCCCTTTTATTCACACGCACACCCACACCCACACACAGGCTTTTCTGTTCGTTCAGATCGTTTGTCTTGCTTGAACCGTGTGGCAAGGAGACTCCTGCTCCTCGTGACATTCTTCCTACTGAAACAAAGAGACACCCATAAATAACTCTCAACTCACTAATCATTAGATTCAACACACCTGTAACCAATCCATGATCTATGGAAGCCCATAAGGGACTTTATTCAAATGAAAATGTAAACTTGAAAATGTAAATGCAATTCCACAATAGCATCAACACTTTCCACATTCGTATGTGTTATTTGAGACAAAACGTAAGTGAAAATGCAATTGCATTTGCATTTTCAAAGTCTCCAATGGCCATTCTGTGTCAATATTAAAATTCAAATGCAAAGCTGTTTGACATTACATTTTCAAAGTCCTACCCCGCCATACTGCGGACAATATTCAAATGTTAATTCAAACGCGAAAATTAAAATGCAATATTAAAAATGTATTCTCATTTTCCATTTGTGCAAGCATTATTTATGTCACAATTAAAATTAAAATGCAGTTGTCAAACAACATGAAAATTAGAAGGAAATCGCATGTCATTGCATTTTCAAAGACTTCATCTTCAGTACTACGCTGTGCAGTGGACAAAATTCAAATGCAATACGCGAATCAGCGCTAGGAGTCTATTGCATTTGCATTTTCAAGTCCCCACGCTC
>JAVQIZ010051875.1:0-38759 GCA_036023535.2 Galaxias brevipinnis
GGCACTCTGTCCTCATCGAGCGCTTCAACAAGCAGGTCAACCTCACAGTGGATGCCCACACACAGCACTTCCGGACCAAGGGAGAAGGAGACTCACTGGAGGTGGACTATGAGGTGGGCTGCGTCAATTGTAGCATTTATTTATATGATTGAATTAATAGAGGAATGGATGAAACAATGAATGGGTTAGTTTAGTTTTGATTCGTGCCCTTACACGTTTGCCCTTTCCATATGTGACATGTGACATTTGTTAAGTTAAACCTTACAGTCATCGATTCAGAATAAGGTTTCTGCCAAACATGAAACCCCACACATTTGCCATTTAATCACCAGCATTGATTTAAGCTTTAATGTTTTAGAGAAAGAACATCCTCTTTAATATTGTGTTGTTTCTGGCTCCTCCTCCTTCAAAGCTAAGTTTTGGAGGCATCCCACTCCCTGGCAAACCTGGCATTTTTCTCAGGAAGAACTTCCACGGCTGTATTGAAAACCTCTACTACAACGGGATCAACATCATCGACCTGGCAAAGAGACGCAAGCCACAAATATACAGTGTGGTGAGGCTGCTATTTTAAGGCATGGCATATAATTAAGGTATCATTCAAGACAAATGTGATCATAGAGTGAAACAAAGCCAGGCCACTAGGGGGTCACAGACAAGTCTACTTTAATTGCAAAGTTGAGTAGAGATTTCAGATTTGCCTAAACTGTGAATACATGACACTTAATCACCCCTGTGTTTGATTGGGGGTAAAGGTACAATGACAGATCTATTTTCTCTCCATCCTTACATTCATTTGATCCTCACCACTATGACATTAAGTCACAATCTAGAAATAGATTCTACCTAAAGCCAAAGCTATTATTTGAACACCCTTCCTCCCCTGCTCAAATCAGACAGGGGCCAGACCCACATTTCATCTCAGACACCTCTCCCTCCTCAGAACCGCTGATTGCTATGTTAAAAGACCTTTACTTACAACTGAGAGAGAGAGTGGCCAATTTTGCTCACAGACTGGTATGATGGAATGCCTAATGGAATTTCAATGTGGAATCCTTCCCCAGGTGGTTGAGAGGAATCACATTGAGAGTCAACGTGCTGGGATTGCTCTTTGCTGCCTCCCAGGCACAGGGATTGATAGGATTCTGACCTCAATTGACATGACTGGTCTTTGGGTGCATGTACCTAGCATGGCCTTGGCACTAACTGAAATGAAAGTGCAATATGTCTTTGTATGCTGTGCTGATGGCTCGCTAAGATTAGCTTGGAGGTACTTGGCAATTCCACAGATTCATTTGGCAGAGTTTATTGCAATTTCTTCCATTGCTTGTCATTAAAATGGACTCTGAAAGTTATCACCTGTTTTCCGTAGAGACATTCTTTAAACAGAAATGCTAATGTATGTTATTTGCCTTGAAACAGTAAAACAGCCCAAACAGAAAGCTTGACATGAAGTGCATTATGCATTGATGATATTGATGATTGTATGCGTAAATAACACATGTTGTTCATCATTGGGTTCCTTGGTCTCCAGGGCAACGTGACCTTCTCATGCTCACAAACCCAGTTGGTGGCCACCACCTTCCTGAGCTCTAGCAGGAGCTTCCTGTCGCTCCCGGCAACAGCGTCTGGCATGGGGGGCTTCTCTGTGCGTTTCCAGTTCCGTACATGGAACCCAGACGGGCTGCTGCTCTCCACTCGACTGACCCCGGAGCCCCAGAGACTGGAGCTGCAGATCAGCAACAGCCGGCTCTGTCTGACCCTCCATAACTCGGCCCAGCAGAAATCAGAGGTCTCCACTGGTGAGGACCGTGATACACCAACACTGCATGACCTTATAATGATCTTGGTACAGACTGTGTCCATCTGGCTACAGAGAACATGTTTGAAAGAAAAAAAAAATATTCTACCAAGCCAGACAGTCAGTCAACGCCATCCATCATCAGAAAGAAGACTGTCTATTTTTGGTAGTGCACATCATTTTATCGACATAATTTTTATTACCTTTGCCCTCAATAAAATCAAAGCTTGTTTAATCTCTTTGAAATTGCTTGAAGAAAATGTCATCGTCTATGTGCAGTACTTTAAACGTTTTTTTGGGTTTTTTTTTAGGGTAGCATAGGATTGCAGTTTTGAAAAATAACATGGATAATCATGTTGGATTGCAGGAGGCAGACATTCAGCAGATGGCAAGCGCAGAGGGAAAAATACACATTGAAGACAGCCACAGCTTGAAAACCCTTCACTATAAAGGGCGCACTCAATCAAAATTCATAAACCACTGTTAGTTTTCTTTGAAGGCTAAACCCCATGCTAAATTAATCTTTTATCCAATAATAACAATATCTGCAGTACTGGCACAAGACTCTCTGACAGACATTTACTGTAGGCCTCAACAAACATTTATTCAGCTGCTTCCCTATAATGTCTGGTCCTCTACCACAATTTTAAACAGGATTTCTCTTTATCTTTATCTACAATGCCAAACCATATATGTTCCAAGTTAAATTGAATGACATGACTTATTTTATTCATATTGCTTGATGCTTTTTAGTTGTCAATAAAACCATGCAATGGTAATACATAACCTACAACTCCTATGAAACTTTTCTAAGGTCATAAAGTGAATGATGGTCTCTGGCATTCTGTGAACCTGGACACACGGAATCTACAAATCACCTTGACTCTAGACAACGAGCCAGCCTCCCCCATTGAGCTTGGGGAGCAACTAGATGCAGAGGACAGCTTCTATTTTGGTGGTGAGTGGACACATGTCTACATTGTGAAATAAATACAAAATAAATATTGTTTTTAAAGAGTTTGAGTAGGAAAACAAATGTTATCATGTGGTTAACAGTAATTTGAAGATACAAATTGTCAATTAAGGTTGAATACCAATTTTGTAAAATGTTAAAATGTATAAAAAATTGATAAATAAAGTAATATAGTGTATATTCTGTATAGAAATGTGTATTTTGCTGCTTAGTATGTTTAACGTAAATATTACTTTACACAATATTGCATGATGTAATTGATCATCGGATGTCTTTTTTTAACCAGGTTGTCCATCATCATCTGCATCAGGCTGCAAGAAATCAATGTTAGCATTCCAGGGATGCATGCAACACATCGTCATCAATAGCCAACCAATGAACCTTAACCATGTTCACCAAGGACTGCTTGGAAACTTCAATGAGCTTCAGTTTGACTCGTGTGGCATCCATGACAGGTGAGGCAGCTAATGCTTTCATAGTCCACCTGGAAACATTTACAGCAAGTGAGAGCTCATCAATTACTGTGTGTTAACATTCAAAAACTGGCAAACACAAAAAACTAGAATAATTCGTACATGATGTTGGGGGGAATTATCTCTGCCAAGAGTATTTATTTGTGGATGAGGATATGTTCTCACCAGAGCAGTCACAGATAGAAAAGCATTGATAACTCAGCCAACAAAGACAGGCTCCTCCAATTAGACTGCAATGGAGCATGGAAATACCATTTCTGGTTGAAAGCTTTGCTAAAAAGTGGTCTCTGGCATGGCATCTTATCCATTGTTACTCTAGCCTGTTGTAAAATGGGTACACCTACTAGCTTCAATAATGTCACGCTGCTTGTAAGATGCCGGAATGGCACAGGAGGAAACATCACAAGCTTGGAGTTTTTCTTCATATTTACCCTGAGGGGTATCACTGTTCATGTCAGTTACCTTGTGCAATCATATGTGTTGCTAATTGCTGTCAGATACGTTGAAATGTTATGCAAAAATACAGATGAAGCACAGAGCTTTGGATGTAATGATATAGGGAATGTGTGGGTGGTAAAATTAGATGTCATATTTCTAAGAAAACTGTTATTTTATATTTGCCTATTCTGTTATTTGATACAAAAAAATCTGTTTATAATATACAAATATAAACATTGTATAATCTTATTTCATTATTATTCCTTGCTTAAGTATGACTCGTTTTATTCAGTGCTCTGTAAATCTGTTCAGTAGTGTGTATTTCTTCCATCTCATGTGGCGGCGTATTTAAGAATAATGACCATAGCTTTGCTTCATTAAAAGGAATAAAGATTAACCTTTATGAGTGTTAATCTCCTTTTCCCTTTGTCCAATCAAACTTCATGAGTCAATTTATTGCAAGTGTGCACTTATATGCACCAGCTACTGTAATTTCATGACCTATGAGGGCACCCATGAACACAACAATAGAAATAGCTTGGCCGGTAATTAAGCCATGGTGTGCAACCTTATCTATGGTGCGGTCTCTTCACTCTTCGGCAATTAATGGGCGGGAGACGAAAGTGTATGAAATTATAGATGTGTCCTGAAAGGCTGGCAATTATGTGAAACTCAAGGAGACTTGAGGAAGGGACTATTAATCAGGAGAGCGTGGTTTGGAATTTCCGTGAAATGCTGGTGTCCAAATCCCGTAAACATTTGCTATGATTTGACGTGAGGGAGATGGCCTTTTTTTTTCATACGCCTACACCACACCACTAACTGTTTGATTTTCACATGCTTAGAACTCAAAGTGGGAAAAACACCCAGGAACTGGTATTTTCAAAGAAGCTTCGAACATCATACAGTTGGTGAAGATGTATGAACTGTGTTGTCTCAGTTACTACCTGGGTGTTAGAGCCTTGATAATGGAAAGACAATGAACAGTGAATTTTGGAACCTGCCAAAATTGCGTAATAAAGACACAAAACATGCATCTGGGCTTGTTACCCAAGAAAACAATTGTATGCAGTACCTAGGTCTTTGTATTCCCTTCTTAATCTTTTGACTTCAGACAGAAGGCATAAAGCATGTGATCTTGACAAATGTCTGCCACCAACAGTGGTATAGAGTATAACAATTGCATTACTGCTAGTGAAATTGCATTTGTTTTTATTTACATAACTAGTGAATTATTGATTTCTCCCTTATCAAATATTGCACAGAAAATGCACCATATTGTATGTAATAATTGATATTCCTTCCAGATGTCTGCCTAGTTTGTGTGAGCATGGTGGCCAGTGTTCTCAGTCCTGGAGCACCTTCTACTGTGACTGTTCTGGAACAGGATACACTGGAGCTACCTGCCACAACTGTGAGTCTACGTTTGGCCTCAAGTCTCTCAGTTCATCTGTTGTCGTATCATGTCATTGCCATTGAGTCCCAGTCGAGTGATGGTTTATGCTTGATATGGCACGTTCACAAATTTGCTAGCATTCTTTCACTGACGTCCTTCCGCAGTACTACTGACTGTTAAAAGAACAACACACAGCAAAGTGTGACCTTGAGTGATCCCTTCCCCAGAATGCTAACTGTTAAATTCCTTAGGATCTAGTCAATCTTTTAGCTCTACTTCAGTGGCTTTCGACTGACATATAGAAGTTTCCCTTTCCTCACTGCAACTCTTGACATACAGATGCACCCCTTTGATATTCACCATAGAGCAGTGTGAGAAGCCTTGTGTGAAATAGTTCTCCTCCAGAATACTGATTTTTTGCTTATGATGGGTCGGATGCAGTTGTCCTTGCATGTCGAGGCCCAAAGGGACAGAAATGTTTGCAACCTGAATTAAAAATAGGTCTCTGTCAAATTGTGTTTATTATTTATTATCCTAATATATGCAAAATCCTATCAGGCTACCTTTTTCTTTGCAGTACATTGACACTGAAAACGGTATGAAAATTGTTCCTAATTTTGTAATCTGTTGAAGAGAAAAACGCCTGTTGTGTCTCTTGTGGATACAATTGAGAATGTTTTATTTTCCCTCAGCCATCTACGAGCCGTCATGCGAGGCCTACAGAGTGCTGGGCAGCTCCTCAGGCTTCTTCTCCATTGACTCGGACGGGAGTGGTCCTCTGGGGCCCACACAGGTCTACTGCGACATGAAAGGTGAGTGAGCCGCAGGGCCGCTGCCAGCCCCTCTTCATGTCCCAGAGCCCCACCAGGGTTGCTGAGATCATCCCACAAGAGAGGAGTCTTCACTGTATAAAGTCTAGCGCACTCCTTTACAGATCACATTGCATTGATCGGAGGCACCGCTGACAGCTGACAGTTTGCCGTCCAACAGAAAATCGTTAGGGTCATTCAATACGGACCATAAGCCAGGTTATGACGGCACTCCCCACGTTGACTTGACTTAAATACCTTCTGTGAAGAAGCGGGCGGAACTGAGTGTATAACTGCGAAATTACTCCAACGCAGAGATTATGCTCGCACATATCACATCTCCTAGGAATGCAAGTGCCACTGCTTTCAGGACTTGGATTTTGAAAAGAGTTAGCGGATGGGGGACTGTACTGGCACCCAAGACAATATCCATCATTTAGCTGTCACAAGCTTACAGCAATGACCTTTCTAGAGGTTAATGCAACGTTTAAGTCATTACGGAGGTGGCTGCTAGCTCTTGATAGTCTGGCTCCGGATCATATTGTGTTCTCCTTTTACCCCACAAATCCTAATCATTTTGCTGGAAGTTGCCTCAGGTTGACCTCAATTAAAGAATCCATTAGAGATGTAAATAACTCTCAGCTTGACAACCTAGGATGTGAATAATCAGAAAGTGGAGTAGGATTTTCTCTTAGGCTAGGTAAACACAAAATCCACATAATACATACTAAGTGGGGGATGAAAATGAATTGGAGTCCCCACCTCAATTAATCACTCAAATTATTAACCCTTTATAGTAGATTGTATGGAAAATGATTTCCCCCACACTAAAGCTGTAAAACTGTATTGTACCTTCGACGACATTGCTTCATCGATACATGAGCTATGAGAGACTGAATGTCAGCATGGTGCCAAAATTGTGTACGGTTTTACATGACGGTTTTGCTTTCGTAGAGGACAAGGTTTGGACAGTGGTGACCCACAACAGCACAGCCCCAGTGAGAGTCCAGGGATCCTCTTTACAAAAGCCATATGTTATGAGGTTCAACTACAGTGCCTCACCTGAACAACTGCGGACCCTTGTGATAAGGTCAGAGAAGTGCCAACAGGAAGTGGTTTACAGATGCAGGAAGTCCCGCCTCTTTAACACCAGAGGTAAGCTTTGTGAATGGGAGAGTCATTTTCTTTGGGATATAAAACCAAATCATGACTTGTTTTAGTATCTTGCATTATCATGTTGCGAGGTCTCCTGAATGTGACCCTATTGCTTGAATGTAAATGTACTTTATTCTGTATTCTGCGCTGATTCTCATTATTTCTGTACACGTTTAAAGGCGTTCTACATCTAGTCTTTGTGCATTCATCTTCAATAGCTTTGGGGGCGAGTGGTGTATTAGACACCCTGCATTTGCTCCTAAATTATGAAACATTCATGATGTCCTGAATTCCCACATTCCCCAGGATGCCAAGTGTGTGCAAAAAAAAACATGTTCATTATCACACCAGATCAAAGAGAGACAGAAAAAATAACATCATATCACCGTCTGAATTGCCTGGCGGTTGCCTTGTGTATTAGAACACATATCTACCTTACAAATTTCTCATGACCGGACTCTTACCGTGATTACTCTGGAAATAATTCCCCACTCATAACAATCCAGTATATTCAATATATTTTCATTCATTTGAATTAATAAAAAAAAGGTTAGCAGTTACCTTTGAAGTTTATTTATTAAAACAGCAGTTAACAGTGGTTTAATTTGCATCGATATTAGTAAGCTTTTGTTCAATTAAAAGTTTAATTTGTCCACTATTTATTATTTTGTATGATAGGCTGCTGAACATTTGCAGTGTTTGTTTGGGCACAGGCGACATGACAAGAAACAAGCAATTAATATTCTCAACGTTCATTTTAATTTTGAATTGTCTCCTCACTGTATTATACCATGTCTTTATCAGTAGGCTAGCAGTCAGAATAATAATATGTCAAATTTTCACATTGACTCTCCATGACCGGCAATAGCAGGAACAATATGTTCAGTGATGATATTGTTTCAAATATTTGTCAACACTGGAGCAGCATAATAAAGCGGTGCCTCTGTAAAGAGAGTACTTGATAAGGGCATGTATTTCAATACCTCTGGGCCCGTGGTATGAGGTCTGTATGAGCTAAATGTTAATGTATGCTTGGTGGGAATATAACATTACAATATGTTATGCACGATGCATGTGGTCCGGGAGATGGAGAGCTGCTGCCTGGCTCTGCAGCGTCTCTAAAGCAGGGTCATAGTGTGTGAAGGATGACTGAGACCAGACCGCTTAGGCTTGGCTTGCTGAAGCTAATGAGTCGTGCCTGACTTGAATCACTGAGGCTCCATTGACTCTATGTCATGAGATGTGTGAAAGGATGCCCAGGGCTCTCAGCAAAAATTACCTCCTGGCAATTAACTAAAGCCCTGGAGAGGGTACGGGTGACGATGGACAATGGAAAGGAAGATTTATAAAATGTTTTACTAGAAGTTAAAGTAGAAGTTATTCCTAATGGTAGATTTGTGCTAACTAAATATTTGCTGTTAACTGTGCAGATGGCACACCCCTGTCCTGGTGGCTGGACCAGGGAGGAGAGAGACGGACCTACTGGGGAGGCTTCCTACCTGGGGTCCAGCAGTGCTCCTGCAGCCTGGAGGAGAACTGCATTGACATGAACTACTTCTGTAACTGTGATGCTGACAGAGATGCATGGTAATGAAGCATTTGTGTTTTCTGGTAGGAATATGTCTTCTGTTCACATGTTACAGGCCAATATAAATGTGGTTTACTAAACTGCTGTCTGTTAAGTTCTAAATGTCAAGATACCATTACAAGGCAAGTTGAGGGAGGCTTGTATATGATATGATCCTTATATTGTATAGATTCATATGTTTTCAGAATATCTTTTTTTTATATTATTATTATATTTTGCAATCAGAATCACTTTTCAAACCTTACTTTTCTTGTTGTTGTTTACCCTAGAATCCTGAGTTGAAAAATTCATTTGCATATCTCCAGGGGAATATGTTCACATTGTGATGCATTGGTCCCTTTTTAGAGTGTTTACTTGAATTTTCAGCTGATACAGAGGGATGGATTCCTTTATCTGTACTGCTGTGAAATTGAGAACGCTCTCTCTGTATGTTGCAGGACTAATGACACAGGAGTTCTTTCCTACAAAGACCACTTACCAGTGAGCCAGATTGTAATTGGGGATAGTAACAGAACAGACTCCGAGGCTGTCTACCGAATCAGCCCTCTGCGTTGTTATGGCGACAGTAGGTGAACACTTTTTTTTTGTAAAGCTGCAGAACTCCCTTTGTTCATCCTTCATTTTAGGCAATATTCAGATCAAAGCAGTGCTTAATTCCCTCCCAGAAACTTACCTTTTTTAACAAAGATCAATTGCATGTGAAACTAACATCACAGAACATTTTGAACTTCATTTCCTCAATCCCTTCTGTCAGAGTCTGTGTGGAACGCGGCATCCTTCTACCAGGAGTCGACCTACCTTCACTTCCCCACCCTCCAGGCAGAGCTCAGCTCTGACATGTCCTTCTACTTTAAGACCAGCTCGCCCACAGGAGTCTTTCTGGAGAACTTGGGTCTCAAGGATTTCATAAGAATAGAACTAAGTTGTGAGTGGAACACAATTACATACCTAATAAGAGCTGCTCAAATAGTCGGATTACAGTAAGAATCTTAGTACATCTTTGATCAAATATTAAGCCTGCTTGAAGGTAATTGGGAGCCCGAAGACAATGTACTACAAGTGCATGTTCATGGCTGTACATCCAGAAGATAGACACATACATTTATATTTATTTATTGTGTGTATTATTCTGAAACCATTGTACGTTTCCTGTTCTTTTGAATATTGTAGCTAATATTTCACATTTGACTTTTTTTCTTTTTTTTTGAAGTACAGAGATGTCAGTCTGGCACAGCATGATTTAATCCTAATGACATACCAAGCAGCATATTATCAAGCCATGAAATAGGACTTGAATAAGAGAGGATAATTTCTGTACCAACCATATAATCAAATAGTGATCCCTGCTGAGTATCTAAGAGTTGCTTGTGAAAGGAAAATAATGACCAAATAGCCCTAGGAATATAGAAGGGAATTGCTGGGTGGCTAACACTGGCACAGTACAGTGTGTACCAAGGAAGCTTAAGGGACACTTAGAAATGCCACCATTCTCGAGTTATGTTATATATATATATATATATATATATATATAATTTTTTTATAAATCTGAGGATTATTTGATGAATATTAGTGGGCTGTCAACTGAACACATAAATCCATGCTGGTGATCAGGTTTTCCAAGTATTGATGCAATCCAGCGTAAATCATGGGATGAGATGAACACAGGATTACATTGTGCTACATCAAAAAATACATTTCATATTCAGTTGGGCCTGGTTCAACTCACTAATCCGAGCATATGAAACAAGCACAGGCTAAATGTATCTTTGCCTTCTCAGCTCCGTCAGTGGTGATGTTTTCCTTTGACGTGGGGAACGGGCCAGTGGCCCTGACGGTAAAGTCCCACTTGCCCCTGAATGACAGACAGTGGCACTATGTGAGGACAGAGCACAATGTAAAGGAGGCCTCTCTGCAAGTGGATCAGCTGCCCCTGCGCTCCCTGGACGCCCCGTCTGACGAACGCCTTCGCCTGCGTCTCAACAGCCAGCTTTTTGTGGGTAGGCTTGGACACAGCCTCACTTGACTACTCAACAGAAAAATATATTTTATTAAGCATCCCAAATCAATAGATGATTTTGTCCACATGCATTTTTTCATATGACTGGACAGTAAAGTCTCTACATTACAATATTGGCATTATACCAAATTCTTATATGAACAGATATAATATACTGATTTCAATGCATGAAACAAGTTGAAACGATGCTTATCTTAATTTTACATTGAAATATGGAGGTGGAATATGTAAAAAATGTCTTAACATCCTCAAAGGAGGAACATCATCCAGGCAAAGGGGCTTCCTAGGCTGCATCAGAGCTCTGACCATCAATGGTGTGAATTTTAACCTGGAGGAGCGTGCCAAGATGACCCCGGGGGTGAGCACTGGTTGCCCAGGTTACTGCAGCGGTTCTAGCAGTCTCTGTCACAACAGAGGGAGGTGCATTGAGAAGAACAGCGGCTACGTGTGTGACTGCTCTCGGTCAGCCTACGGGGGACCTTCCTGCAATCAAGGTGGGGGACTTTTCTTAACCTTTCTGAGCTAATATGAGGTGAATACACACATAATTACGTTTTTTGTTCCTTGTGTACATTTTCTCAAAATGCCATCGGATGCTAAAAGCCCCCTCCCCAACTATCACACACACACACACACACACACACGCACACACACGCACACACACATACTTCCCAAAAATGACACCAGTATATTCACACCAATGAATACTCATAACAAAAACTTTCAAAGAGCAAAACAAAAATATGTAGTCCAGTGGAATATATTTTTTTTATAACACAAAACTTGGTTCAGATTGCCTCATCTCGTGTTTCACTTGCTCCTGAAATGGAGGTGATCAAAAAGTGGTGTTCAAAAAGTGCAGCTTGGACAGCTTGTGAGGTGATGATCAAAGCAGGAGAGGAGCCAATGACAGATTATGGCTGCTCGGCTATATGGGGTCTGTCTGCTAGAACTCAGCTCTTGCATTCACGCTCATCTAGAGCTCTATTATCATTGTAGAAAACCCATCAGATATTTCACTAGGCTGAGATACAGTTGAGTATCCTTTTGATCTGATCCTGTCTTCGAGCCAAAATATATATAAATATATCTTTGAGCTGTTAACTACTTTTTGAAGTTTCCAGAAATTTTGACAAAGCTCCACAAGCTGCACAGACACTCACAAGTAATGTGAGGGGTGTGGTTTCAGTTTTTCAGACATTTATGTTGCGACTTCAATGAATTAATGGTCCTAAATTGCCTGATAATTATCAATACTTAACTTTAATGTACGTGTAACTTGTTTCTGAACTACGTTTTTGATATCACCATGAAAAAAGCATATGCTTTGTTTCTCATTGTGCAGAGGTGTCCGTTACCTTTGACAGAGAGTCATCAGTGACTTACACTTTCCAGGAGCCCTTCTCAGTCATTGAGAACAGAAGTTTGCAGGTCTCCAGTGTGTCCAGAGAAAGCAACAGGTTCAGAGAGAAGATGGCCTTCAGCTTCATCACCTCCCAGAGCCCTGCCATGCTTCTCGCTGTCAGTACCTTCAGCCAACAGTACATTGCCATCATGCTGGCCAGAAACGGTATGGGCAAGCACTGGCAATTTAGTGAGGAGACATTCTATAGCATGTAAAAAAAGATTTTTTTCTAATCCATATTAGGCCTCAAAATCAACATAATATCCTTTACCCTGTGTCTTTCAGGGAGTCTTCAGATCTGGTACCGCCTTCACCTGGACAGGAAGCCAGATGTTTTCAGCCCAAGACCCAGCAGCTTAGCAGACGGACAACTGCATGGCATCAGAATACATCGTGTAGGAAAAGAAGTCTATGTACAGGTGAGATAGAGCTGATGGAGTGATATATACAGTATGAATGTGAGTGTCTAATTTCAGGCAAATTACAAGTTTTCAAAGCAGTCAACATGCGTGAAAGTACTGGTAAAAGTTCTTCCCTTGAGCATGATGTGGGGGAATTTGTTCTTCACAGTTCCTTACTTGCATCCTTTCACTCTCTCACTCATCCAGATTGACAAGGACATGAACCTGAGGTACAGCTTGTCATCTGACGCAGAGTTAATCTCAATCAAAGCGCTGACTTTGGGGAAAGTCACAGGTGAGGCCCTTTGAGAAATGAGAAAGGCATTCTGGTTTACGTTGTTTAAAATTATGAAATGTTACACAACTGCTCTCAAGGTTTTTCCACGTTATGGTGAAAATGAAGTACACGCGAATGAAGTATTAGCTCTGCAATACCTCAAAGTGTTGATTGGCAAAGCTCTCACTTGACGTCAAAGATGATTTTAAGCTATATATTATCCAAGGTTGATCTAAAAATAAGCAAAGCGATTGGTTTTGGGGAGTGGAGGAGGGGTTTGCTGCACAATCTTTCACCTGTTATTGATGTCTTCTTTTCAAGCTTTATTCGGCTCCTATCACATGCACCTAATAGTACCACACTCAAGCTTATCACTTTACTCATTAATCAGAAGCTAAATGGAATTATTTACTAAATACAATCTAATTTGTTGAACATAGGGACTCACAATAGCTTAGGGAATGAGCAAATATATGCTAATTTAGAACATCATTAGCATTTCAAAACAACTGTTTTCTTCTCATGATTAAGGTGTTGAATATACCCTGTTGGCTGTGCGTGAATATCATGGATGAAAAGATGTTGTGGTTAACATGATTGTAAACAATGGTCCCTCCAAGCATTCCAAGCTCATTCTTGACCAAGGTATCAAGCAGGTCCAACATGAGCCTAGATTATTCATAAAAGTCACCAAAGGAAAATTACTGCGAACTTAATCAGTATTGTGTAAATTACGTAAAATCAGGGCCTATTAAACACTGTAGAATGGTTTACCCTGGGGCTCATGTGCTCATGTGGCCATCACAACAACCCTGTTTGCTCACAATGTGGTCTCCTTAAGATCAAAGGGGAGACATTCACCTTCCTGACTGTGTTTAGTCTCATTGGGAGCTATTAAGTAAAAAAATGTATGTTGCAGCACTACTGTACAAACAAAGCCCTTCTTATCAACTTGGTGGCGATGATCATAAAACTTTTTAAGGGCATATTTCTTCCTCCAAATTACACCCTATGGGACAAAATGGTGTTATTTATAGATTTTATACCAATTAGATAGAAGATGATGTCAAAAGAACGCAAATTCTGTTGTATGTTGACACTTTTAATGATCTGCACTTTTTAGTCACGTTAAAAAGTCCAAAGGATCCTCCATCCCACAACATTTAGAGGCAGATACTGTACACAACAATCAATCACATATGTATATGTCATAAACATCATATGGTGGGTTCCTATCTTTGCATTTAATTATATTCAGGGGCTGTAAGAAGGCAATTTTATCTTGATACTGTTCTTGGCAGTAGCTTAATTTCATTTCAGCAAATGAAGAGAACCATTTGAATAAAGACATCTTGGGATGCTAATTGCATTTGCATACTTTCCTTTGCAATCATAAAAAACAGACTCTTTGAAAATTGAAAGTAACAACATTCATTAAGTCTCAAGAGACTACCCAATGGGTGAAATAGATTGGAAACTTATGATGCTGGTAAAAACGATACAGTTTTATTTGTATATGTTTTTGACCAAATTTGCAAAACTGCATTTTGGGAGCTATGTTTTAGATAGTATTTTTCTTTTTTGGCAGGAATAGATGTTGATGAGGAGGTGATGCATGCCGGCTCCAAAGGATTCATTGGCTGCCTGTCCTCAGTACAATTCAATCATGTAGCTCCTTTGAAAGCAGCTCTGTCGAATCAAGGTAGCCCATTGGTTAGAGTACGTGGTCAACTGGTTGAGTCAAACTGTGGGACCCTGGCAGACTCAAATATCTTACACTCCCTTTCAGGTATGTTGGAATATTGGAGTTTTCAAATGTTTTCCTAAAGTATCTCTACCCCAAAGAATTAATAGTGTGCCATGATACCTCTGTATGTGTGTCTGCCTGTGACTGAGTCTGAATGTCTTTGTGTTCTTTTTGTACAGCATGTTCACATATGCGTTGGCCAAAATACTTAGCGTAATTGTTTTTTATTGGTAGAGTCAGGTTAATCGAACTCAACATAATCTGATGTCTAATGCAATAGATGTGCATAACCTTTTTTCATTAGCCATGCATCATTTATTACCACGAGTTAGCAAGGCTTCTTCTTTGGTCTTTGGATTTCAAATGTAGTAATTTATAATATGCCCACAAATCATTTTGCATAATTTTGAATCCCAAACCTTTATTTATTATTGAAAAAGTAGAAAGTAAAAAAAAAAGACACAGAAAAGGGGCAGTTTTTGGGGTTCTGGGCTTATGAAAAAGAAACTGTTGTCTCAAAAGTGGTCTTAGGGCTAACCACACTCAAACTTGAAAACACAATGAGGATTTTATCTAAATATTTACGCAATTTGGTATATATTCTTTCTAAACATGAACTAATGCCATGATTTGACATGCGATTTCCATATAATTTGCATATCCTTGCGTTTACAGTTAAAAAAAGGTTACTTCCCCCCACTTGATAAACCCTACCCACCTCTTCACTTCATTGGATTATTTTCAGGAATGTCTTCTTGCATTGGAATGGACAGAAAGGTTTTCTGTGGCCTGAGGGCAGCAGGATGCTAAAGGGCTAGACAGTTTTCAAAGTGGGACAAAAAATTGTTTCTTCAAATCTTTAGCACAACACTTCAATGAAGTTTTGAAGATGGCAGTGGGTCTCATGATTTTAAAAAAACTTCACCAATTCAATGTTTATACTTTATGCTTGTTTTCCCCCTACAAAACCTATTCACTGACCTCAATAACAAACAAATAGGAGATCGATGATCTAATCCATTTCTCGTGATGTCACCCCTTTCCTATTCACCGCTAGATCATTCAGAGACAGTCGACAGAGGCAAAGAGCCATTAAGAAACGCTTCACAAAGCAACTCGGCAGTAATTGGAGGTGAGTTTTCCAATTCAGAGTTGTTAAAGTGCTCAATTGCCAAAGTCAGTGTGCTGTGAAATGAGCCCCTGCTATCTCTTCTTCTCGCTCTCTCCTCCGACATTTTCTTGGAATAATGTGTGTCTGTCAAGACAGGATAACATGCCACAATTTAGGCATTTCCAGCACTGGAGAGACTTCCAAAGTAATTACCCAGAAGGGATGTTATTTGCACTGTAAAGTAAAAGGTCTTGTAAATTGACTTTCAGTCAGATATGACTGTATGCCAGGGAGATAAAGGACTGGCTGTTTAGGGAAGAGCCAAACAACTAAATACCACACTGGGGGGACATGTTTATTAAGGGACATCAAAACAGATTGGCTACCTTTTGGTGCATCAATTACACATAGTGCTACTAAGTTTCAAGAAACTCTTTTATATGCAGTTTATAGAAATTCTGCACATTATCAAGTCACTACAAATAGCGACTTAGTGCAAATAGTCCTTCGATCAGTGTAAGAGGGAAAATAGGATAGATAATGGCCGTAAGTGAAAATGGGACAAAATAGATATTTAAAATGTTGTTGAACCTCTTTTTTTTAAATAGTTGCACTCTGGCGTCCTTAACTTAATGTTGTAACATATGCGACCGATCAAAGCAAATAAACATATGTCCGATGGATGTTGTAGATACGTCAATGGCCCTTTATAGAAAAAGAGTTCCCTCCCCTGGATGACGCCTGCATGATAACCCTATGCCACAACAGAATATACTAGAAATCAAAATGACATATCATGGCAGTTGCTAATTTCTTTGTCTAAAAGCAAACATATCTAATGTATCTATCGAAAAAAAAAAGTGTTTTAAGAAGTCTGTTATGGTTACACCTCTGCATGGAAAATGAACTGGAGTCAAACATCTTTATAGTGTCATAAGGATTTTTTGCGTGTCTTAATTCCTATTACCCTTTAGTTTACATAGCCTATTGTGTTCAGAAGCATTACTTTAATGTCTTGGTTCCTTTTTTTTAGAAGTGTGTGCAGAGTTTTGTCCAGCCAAAGGTCAGACAGAAAATGTAAATCATGTCATACAATACATGGTCAGCTAAGATGGCTGTCTTTCCTCCTACTCAGGTGTGGTCACAGCAGTGGTTTTCATCACCCTTTGTGTGCTGGCAGTGATGACACGTTTCCTGTACCAGCAGCGGCAGAACCAGAGGAGCGCCAGCCTCAAGGAAAAGGAACGTCAACACAGCCTGGAAACAGCTTACCGGGCAGAGCTCCACCTCCACAGCTCAGTCAGGGACAACATGAAGGAGTACTATATATGACAGTAGTCTCTCCATCCGTGGACCTTAGATGGATACTTCTCACATGTCAGTGGATTTAGAAGAAGAGATATTGCTCAAAGCTTCCAAGAACTAACAATCCCAGTGCTCAAGCCAATGCGCTATCAACTAGGGATGCTCCTACTGACTTGCCCATTGTCTGATTGTTCCAGAAAATGTAGGTCATAGACAGCAAGAGTAGCTGATTTTTAGGTCTGTGAGTGGATTTTATAGTATATCAGAAAAACAATTTTGACAGTATGCTGGTGTGATTTCTGAGAAATACATATGGAAGCCAGCAGGTGGTTAAAGGTATAATAGTAAATAATTAAAACAAGGGACAAATACATGAAACGCTAGTTGCCACACAACCTGAATATGCAACTGCTGATGACTGCAATCTGTTTGTTACAATGAACATCCTGAATGTTGTGGAATGGCACCTGCAAGACAAGAAATGTAGGTCAGGCTTGTATGTCATTTCAACAACATCCAGCTGTCTGAATCTGAAACAACTAAGGGTTGAAATACGTAAATAGAACAGTGGGGCAGTATTGCCTTCTGTAAGAGTGCCTCTTTACTTTAAAGTATTTTAATTAAAAGTTTTACTATCTTTTTTAAATCACAAATAGTCCATTGCATTTAAATAGGGCTTAGGTATCTTGGGTTTCCCCACTGTTGTGTAACAATAATTTACACTATCCTATTACTATCCTATTAGCTTTTTGTTCTGTTGTTTCATTTATGTCTTGGTATTTTTGCGTTGGTTAAAAAGCCCTTCATATTATGCTAACTTGTCTACAATTCAAGTGGTTGTAGGATTTAAATAGTCCCGTCTCAATTGAAGAAGCAAGATATCTATATATGGTGAATCTTAATGATATTTACCTCTCAAATTAAACCTTTTTTTATATAATGGATTATTTGAATGTACATTTAACTCATTCCCTTCAAATTGTTTGTAAAGTTGCAGTTTTAGGACATAATATATATGTATATTGAATAATAAAAGCCAAGCTATCCTAAACAACTTATTTTATTGCTTGTGATCATGTCTGTTTTTGCAATAATTTTTAATTACTCAGGTAATTCTAAATAAAAATAAAAGAATATGTCATGACATAAATGATGTGCGGCTGCTTAATTAAGTGCTGCTTTTGGATTATGTTACTTGGACTTCATGACCATTAGCCTAGATCTACTATTGTGATTATCCTATGGCATGCCAAACATACTCTGCAAAATGTATTTTACAGTATTTCTGTAAATTCCTGTAGCATACTATGAATTTTATTAACAATATGTCTGATAGTTTTACTGTTTTTGACAGATTTGACAAGTTTATTGAAAGGCGTGTGAGGATGGAAAAATAGCGTCCTCACCTTTGATACCACGGTAACAGCACTCTATCGTGTGCGCATTTCCATACAATCATTTTTTGAACAAGCATGGCCTGTGTAAAGTGTGTGACTTATGGGAAGGGGTGATTGTGTGAATTACATATTACGTATATTGGGAAAATCCCATTTATTTGTACAGTTGGCTTAGCCATATAGCCACATATATAATGCACAATGGAACAATTTACAAAGAATTCACTACCACAACTCACTACATATGTAGTTTGTAAGATACTTTCAAAAGAAAATTTATAGATATAGATATATAGATAGATATATATATATATTGAATCACATAAAATGGTTTCGCTACATGAACTTAAATCTAGAAAATTACTTGCATGGTGATAGATTTATTTAATTTATACTGTAAGTGAAGCGGTGTACTTTATGTAACCTGAAAGAATGAGTCAAGCTGTTACAGTAGCAATCAGCATCTCGTTCAGTAGCCAATCGGCAAGAGCGGTCAACCTCTGTGAGCTGAAGTCGTTATGAACCCTGCTCGACTACTAGACTGTTAACAGTATAGGACTGGGCAAATGTTTCCTAATAATGGAAAGGAACAATAGTTAAGTAAACTCTAACAGCCTAACTGTTTTTTATGGTGATTTTTATTTGCTAGATCTAGCCTATTTTTTTTCATGCGCTGAGGTACATTGAACATAGATAAAGTTGTTTTGTTGTGAGTCATGGGGATTCAAATTTCTGCACTTTGTATGGCCTCAAATCAGACATTTAACTGCATAATTTTAGGATGCCATCTTTCTTAAACTGACTCATCAGATTCCTCCAATATAACTTTGTTTTTCAGAAACATTGACAAGCTTTCTTTTTAGAAAGACTATTTCATTACTTCCTTATTATTTAATTTTAAGTAACGCACAGTTACAAATCATCTTTGCTATGCCATAGTTCATATTCAAATGAATGATGAGAATCACCACAATCAAACAACAGTCATCATTTTATTACATTTACATAGAAGGTCCCAGTAAGGAAACCACACCATTTCTGGTTCAAAAAAAGTTCAACAGAATTTGGAGTTTGAATAACATACATGGGTGTATCTACTTGTAATTTAAGTATAGTTATGGCATATGAGGACTCTTAACTTGTAGTGTTAAAGCCACCATCTTTTGCTCCACACGTGCAGACACAAAAAGATACAAACCAAATGTGCACGCAGTGGGCTGAAGAGGATGGGGGCAGGGGAGTTAACTGATTAAAATCACTTTCTCTGCTTATTCATCAGATTCAGCACTATATCTAACGACTTTGGGGCCACCCAGTGCAGGTCTTGGGGGAAACAGTTCAACCCACTGTTTCATTGCATTAGAGAAAACTTGAAAACAAAGTTTATGGCCAAACATTCCAACTAATGAGCAAGGCTACTGCTGAGATCATTTTTGTGTGTTCCATACCGTATATCTCAAGCCTATTCATCATGAGTTATCTTGTTAATAGAAGATTATGAAATGCTGCTCATTTTTTTGTTTCTTTACATAAGTAGCAAAACCTTAGCATCCGTTCATATTTATAGATGAGTGGGTATGAAGGTTGTAAGGACAACCTTAAGAAATAAAATGTAAGCTGACCAAGGAGAAAGTTTGTTTAAAGAAAACATGCCTTGAAGCTGTTCTTACACACTATGTGTTATATACTATATATTTAAAAAAACTTTCTCTGACAGCTGCACAGGCTCATTTATTCATGTCAAAAAATCTGTCTATTGAAAAACGTCAACCTCATTCACAGTTATCTCAGATGTCTTTAAAACACAAGGAAGGTCAAAATTGTGACCAACTCCATTAATACTTAAATTAAATGATACATCTGTCTCTCATTTGTTGCACTGTTAACAAGCAAGATGTGTTCATGGCTTTGGTTAGGGCGTTAATTACTTTTTCTTTATCTCTCTCTCTCTCTCTCTCTCTCTCTCTCTAACACACACACAAACACATGCATACAGAAACAAGCAGATTTGGCCATCACATCAATAGTTGTAATGTCAGGTATTACAATTGTGGATGGAACATCAACGATAATTAGCATGTTCTAGAGGAGAGATACTAATGGGATATGGTTCACACAAATTACCTTAGATTGATGTCAATAGTGTGTGTGTGTGTGTGTGTGTGTGTGTGTTTGTGTTTCTGTCTTTATGCCTCTGTGTGAGTCTCTGTGTGGATAATATAACTTATGCCTTTCTCTAAATTGGATCTATCTTCAGCTACAGATCCATCTTCAGATTGACAAAAAGTGACGCATTATGTAACTGAGAAAATACCAGCTTTACAAAAACAACGAAGGACCTTTTTGTTGTGTGTGTTTGTACAAATATGTTAAATATAAAGCTTCATACATGTATCTATTGGTGAATGATCTACTTGTCATTGTGTCCATAGGCTGAATAAAACGGTTGCTAGTGAGTGTGGCTTTTGTAAGCTTTAGGGCACCAGATGTTTGTTATCCACTTCATTTTCTTTGGCGGGTGGGGCTAATTGTTTTTTCACTTGGGTTTTTTAAAATCGCATCTGATTAAAGTGTGCCACCATTAAAGCAGTAAAGATTGCAGTGCTATTCATCAAGTTGAAGTTCAGGTTCATTGCATTGTTTATCATTTTCAACAGGTTCATTTGATTTGGAATAAAAAAAAAGCTTTTACCAGGACTGGCTAAAGGCTTGGTAGTATTGGAGAAGGAAAACAATTACACCATAGGCAATAATTTTGGTGTCAGAAATGCATATATATATTTACTTATAGAGTCCAGGAAAGAGAAGGGGATGATTCATGTTTATGCATGATGTGAGTGGGTGCCTGCAATGAGGGTTGGAGGGTGTGAGAGACAGAGGAAAATAGAAAGAAGGTGTATGTGAGTATTAAATTAATATTTCACAAAGCGGTGTGATCTGTCAAAGCAAGACAAAGGAAGTAGTTTCAGCATTTACTTCGTCAGTGTTACATATGAGCAATTGATTTTCGGTAAAAACAAAATCAATTAATAAATATATACACCTAAAAGGAAACGTTCAACTATTTGCTGCAATGCAAATTAAATAGCCCAGGTAAGTTATCTTTTGACCTCCAGTCTAAACCATTCTTTAGTGAAATAAACTCCTCCCCTGCTGAAAAGAGTGACAGTGGGACAAAGTAACATCTGTCCATACCAGAGGGGGACCAATTTGTTTTGCTGTGGTATTTTTAGCCAGGTAGTCTGACCAGGACCAAATACATCCCTGGTTTCATTCAGAGGGAGGGGTTGGGAGAGGTATCATGTGCTTAGGACAATATCTAAAGCTAATGCACTTTTTATCACTTCAAATATTGATACAAATGAGACTATTACAATCCTTTTCCTATGACACAAAAGAAGGCTAGCGGATTATGGGTAGAATAAAATGCAGCTTATAATGGACGTCTCTGGCTGTGTACAGAGCACACCGTCCCACTTCCCTATACCTCTTACTCCTTTTACAGTATTGATCCTTGAACTTTCCAGTTCAGACTGTCAATTTCTGTAATGTCAAAGTAATTGCTTTGACCATGTTTTCTTTCGAAACACAACATGTACATCAACTGGAGAAGCACATGGCAATGTATCAGTTTAGAAGCTTTGACACAATGCATTAATGTATATTTCACAACTGCTGATCTTGCATCGATTCCGTTTGTCTTGACACACAGTCCTTGCCACTTGTCAACAAATCATAATTCCTTTAGAAATATAAAACATCAGTTCCTTATTTTTTGTGCATTTTACAACAATCCTGACACGAGGTAGACCTAATGATTGTCATTGAAAAGGGGTCAATGTTGCCACACATGAAATTGTAATCACAAGATTGAGGTTTGATACAGGACCATTACATCTCTCTCCTTGATTGTTAGATGTCGATAGCTTTTCATGTCTTCTATTTATTCCCTAGTGGTATGAAATCAGCATGCCAACACCAGTTTTCACACAAGAGAGACTACAAACAGTAAGTCAGTGGGGCTGGGTTGCAGCTTGTCAATCACGTGTTGTTCCTTTTCAACACATCAGCTAGTCGGTGAAAAAAAAAGCACTCTCTTTTCAGGCCTGTGTTTATTGCTGCAATTCTTTCAAATGTCCCTTCGAAGTCCTTGAGAACAAACCAAGGAGTCTTCTTTAGATCCAGCCTTGTAAAAGAGCTCAGATGACAGGAAATGAAAAATCTACCCACCGCCTCAATTATAACACGAAAGAGATAGTTTATCCTCATGCATCTCATGCTGTTATTGCTTCACAAGTATAAGGGGAGCTAATAACAGAGGGGAGTAAGGTAAAGATAAGGGAAATAACTTAGAAATTACATTGCCGCATGTGATCATTCATATCAGTCACAAGATAATGAAGAAAATTTCCATTCAGTCATTATTGTCATCTCAAGATTGATCAAGAACTTATGAATGCAAATTTAGGTTGCATGCTTAGTTTGCGTTTGCATAATTAAGAATATATTGCAGACTAGTTAAAGAATCCCCTTCAGATCAGACAGAATAACAGCAATATTCTACAGAAATTATGAGTTTCAGTGAAAACACAAGTTAGCTTGCTTATGACCTTCATCCTATACCTTATCTTTTTAAATTGTCTCCTCCCCTACTGAAAAAAAATACCAGTGGCATAAAAGGACATCTGTCCCCACCAGAGAAGGGACCTATCAGTTTTCCTGTGACATGGACACATGGACACACACACATTATTTTTATATATAAAAGAACAGACACATACATTGATTATAACTAAAGTGTGCCCTTAGATGTTATGTGTCTCATTGCATGATCTCATAAAATGCAAATAAGTCACATTTATCAGACATTCTTTAAATATATGCAATGAAAAACGTCACCATGTCTTGAATCCTGTTAGAACTGACACAACGAGACTATTATTTTCCGCTAGAAATGTTCACTTATTTCGGATGTTTTACACAAATAAGCCTTCAAAACCCTACTGCTGAATTCCGTGTGAAAATCCTAATTCTTCTCAACCAGCCAGCTCTGAATTTAGCAGAGGCAAAGAAAGCAACACTGACTAATGCACACATATGCAGAAGGAAGTGTTTTCTAATTCTTAATTTATAGCCTTCTTTTACTGACATTGACACAGATGGAGGAATGATGCACTTTTAAATCATTGATTTACTGAAAAGTAAGACTTGAATAGACAGCATAGAATTTACTGATATCTGTCATTGAGATTATACACTTTATGTTACAGTTGAAAAGCTCTGAGTAAAAAATACAATTCCAGATGGAATGATAAAAGATTAATCTGGACAGAGGCCAAAAGGTCAAAACTGAACTAAAATCACCTGTTCAAAATGACACAACATAACATAAACATCATAACCTTTTTGAAAATAAAATTGCCTCATTACATGTGAAATGTCTGTCTTTGAATTTCATACAATGCTTCTAACTATCAACTAATATAACTACTCAAAATGGTAAGTAAAAGTTGCATTACTCCTAATGCATAGCTTTATGGAAACAATATTCCATCTTTAGATCATGAAAGTTCCTGGGTATAGATCCATTTTCACCATTTACAGTGGAACATAACGTAATTTCTATTACCCATAATCAACTATGGAACATATTACTGATAATTGATATTACACTGCAGTAAGAGTATAACAATATTAGTATTCGACTACAACAACATAGCAACAAAATGAAGCAGGCAGGCTATGCAGGTCACAATAGAGGTTAAGCAGTTAGACAAGGAGGATGAGGATGAAAATGAGGAAGAGGAGTAGGAAGAAGAGGAAGAAGAGAACGTGGTGGTGAAAAGAATGGCTGCACCACCTTTGATTGGTGGCCATGGACCTCCTTGAAGAGGTGGTGTAAAGGGACATGGTAGAGAACAAGATTTTGTATTTCAAGACAGTCGGTTGAGGGAGATGTTTTTTGTCTGACACTTTGTAGCTGTACTTACTGTACATTCATTCTGACCTAAATTTGTGGTTTTATTTCATACAGTTAGTAATACATTTTTGATGCTGTTCAATGATCACACGTTTTCTCTCTACTACTCATTTTAAAGAAATTATTGTAATTTAGAACCATACTTAAACACATATCAAGTATTTTATGCTTTGAAATGATAGGATTGTACCAACATCTAAACAGTGAAATTATTGGTATGTTATGGGTGGATGATCTAAACTGATATTCCCATGGTATTTCATCATGCATTTGTGATTTGAATCAATTATTTAGAAGTTACAAGGTTTCTTCAAAGCTATGAATGCAGAATACAAGATTTTGAACAATGGTATCTTACAACAATTTTGAGTGTTGTGTCTCAGGCTTTCAGAAATTAGCACACGGTTCTGAAATTAGTGGTAAAAACTGAAATTGTAAAAAAATAATAATAATAATGTTTTGTGAAAAATGTCTACTATTCTATTTAATAATTTCACATCAAATTAGATAAAAATATAAAGAGGTCTATTATATTTTAAAAGCACAATAAACCTAACAGGCAGGTTCCAGCATCACATTCGTAACACTGAACCCGGCCACATCTAAAAGGCCCAAGGTGACACTTTGTCAATAACCCTATAATATGACCTGTCAAGTGATATGACAGAGATCACTGCCACCACATCAAGCCGCAACAACCTGAAAAGACACGCATGTCGATTTCACACTTCATGTAACTTTCTGAACCTTTTGAGCCAGTAGTGAGCGTTGGTATTGCTGGGGCTAGACCACAATATTGTCATAATATTCAGTAATCTGCAGGGGTCTTTCCTCAAGACAATCTGCAGTTGCAGTCTGGCTGATTGTGTGAGCATTTCAAGTAGGTCATATGATAATAATCTTCACTTGCTGGTAGTTAAATGAAATGCAAGAGTTAATTACATTGTTCTGAAGTGCCCGATGAGAGTTCATCTCACCTTAAATAATAAACAGCCATCATGTTCTATAAAACGTTTCATTTTGTAGTTTCATTTGGGTGTATAATGTTATTTTGATGCGTTCATATGTCAACAATATGTCAAGATTTGGTTACTGTAAATTCCTCAATGTTACAGCACTGCCATCTACTGTTTATACAGAGCATTGCGCTAAATACAAACGGTCCATGCAGAATTTATCAATTTAATGCAAAAAAATAAACTCATAATCCTATTTAGAAACCAGATGAAATAATACTTGTATTGTAATGAAATTGTCCTTATACTAAAAAGCATCCATCAACCTTATTGACAAATAACATTTAATCCAGTAGTGTTTCGGTATATGTCATTGTCTTAATTATATGTTTGATGACATTTGATGTAATTTAGTTACTTTTCATTGCAATTTTTGCCTTGCAATAACCCTAAAATGTCATGTTTCTGTAACTGTTCTTAATAACAGTTGGTTAACCTATGCTCATGACGTCAAGTTTTTCATTCTACATGGTCTTGTTCTGGTAATACTCAATACTGGTGATTTTAGCGTATAAGACGCTCAATATAAAATGGTCATGTTAGGCCAATAATATAATAATAATAATAATAATAATACATTTGATATAAATAGCGCTTTTCTAAAATCAAAAGATATTTCACATGATAAATAGCAAACATGGCAACAGACAAGAACCTACAAACAGCGAGAGAGACAAAAATAACCTATGTAAGCTATGCCTAGATATGAATATGAAGGTGATTTTCAGTGGTATGATTTTAGTAAGCAAGGTTTGTCATCATCAAAGTCTACTTAGTATCAAAATCGCAAAAATAAAGGGAAAGGATGTGTCTCTCAGTATTGTTATTGTTATTTGTTAACTTTTGGGATTACTTGTTCTAATTTTAGGAAAGATGAAAGGTGGAATTTGCTGTAGTGTTCTGTCTGCCATGGGCTCTGTCTGCCACGTCCTTCATTTGCCCTTGGTACCGTATGATCATTAAGGGGACCCAGCTCCTTCCTGCCGTGCTTTGAATTATTAACACCACCTTTTTCTGAACAGACCTCACCTGTCAACAGGTGTGCCAGTAAGAGGTTGGGCACAGACAACTTTCCGTCTTTGACAGATACCTGACATTCCTCAATGTCTGTTTTGTCTATGGGTTGCATAGTATAGCTTAATGCACACAGGTTCAACTGTGAATATCATCCATAAAGACTATGAATTGCAAGTACTGTGAAGTTCTGTTTGGATGTACTTATGTAATTATAATGTACATTAGCCTACAAACTATACTCTCAAATAACAAATTTCCTATGACATCCCACTTCAAATCTAGCTTTTGTTGACACATGTAGAACACAGTTGTTAATTGCTTGCTTGGATAACAGCCTTTTAGATTACATTCATTCTCAGAAAGGTTGACAGGCTGTAGCTTTTATTGTCAATTTCATTATTATTCATCTTAATACAAGACCTAAAAGTCTCCTAAAGTTCTACAGTTTTCTTAGGGTCTTAAGGCAAATCAAAAGATGACTGACGATGTAAAGAAAGGTTTAGAATTTGCAGTCCTATGTTATTTACCACTCGCTAGGGCCGCCTCCAGTCAACCAATTACTTTTTTTAAACCAGATCTCTGGTTATAGAGAAATTGGTCTGAAATGTATTACTCTGAGTATTAGCAATGCTAGTAGAATCCATGGTACATGGCTGGACTCGGAACAACACAGAACAATTGAACAAAATACATTTTTGGGGGGAAATTATGGGTTGTCCTTATTGGCATTTTCTCCGTCAGTATGACTTAATTGGCCTATTTAGTGAAGCAACAGCTAGCTATGAAGGATGTGACTGCCTGGCACACAATGACTATATTAACGGCTCCGGTGGGAATTTATCCAGTCTTGACTGCAACCAAATATACAGTGTACATGGACTTGTCCAAAACTATTTGACAGGCCTCACTCCATGCTCCTTTGGTGCTCAGTGGGGCCTGAGGGTTTTACTTTTGAAAGGCAACAACGTCCGCTCAGCAGCTGACAGGGTTTTCATCGATCAAGGCCTGAAGAGGCTGGACCTTACCAGTAACCACTCATAGCCTTAGGGGATAGGTTCTCCATAGGCATGTACTCTCTGACAGAGTTTGTCCTGGCTGACAACCAGCTAACCACGTGGATCTCAGCACCAACTTTATTAATGTGTGGTTGTCCAGTCCAGAGTCTTTGGCTGTATGACAAGCCTGCCCCAGCACTACCTAGATTGTAACCTACTCTTCACTTTTGAGTCAGGACTGATCTCCACTATGCGTTCTCTGCAAATCAGATCTGGATATGCACAGATTGAGCCAGAGGTCTTTACCCCTCTTTCCTGTCTGGCCTGATCCACAAAGATTTGTCATTGTTGACACTGAAGCTGTCAAGTTGAAATGATTGCTATCTTCGTTGCTCTACAGTGTCTGTACTAGGGCCACTATATGACGTGTTGAGGAAGAGAACTATAGCCTACTGACCCAAGCTGCACGTCTACACAACATTAACATATAGGCTGTAGTGAAAATCCAAAGTGCAAATTCGAACAAGCCTTTATAGAGATCATCATCAAATAAAAAAGTCACCTTCAAAAGGCTTGTTAACAGACATAGCTAAAGGTGGGGAAATAAGCTGTCCAAGCCATGTACCATATTTTCTAACTTAGCTAGAAAATCAGAAGACTGCATTTTACACTACAATCTATTTAAACGCAGCAAGGAGTCTATTAAAAAAACAAAACAAATAAAAATAGCCCACATTAGAGGACGCAACGCAACTGCTTCGGCACGCAGGATTGCTGGGAAAACGCAGAGTTACATTGCAAACAAATGGAACTTACGCCACAACACAACGCAACAATGCAGGCGGTGTGATCCTAGCGTTACTACATTGTCAGGCACAATTGGCCTTTTTTCATTCTGTCAAAGCCAAAAGGAAGTTGGCTCATTGTTTGGAGCCTACATAATACAAAAAAAGCCTTAATTAGTATGTTATCCAGGTACCTTTTCATACTTAAATGTACCGTTGGCTTGTAAACATATTTTTCATCATGCTAAGTATGCATAATATGCGATTCTCAACAAAACCTTTGACTAAGGGAAATACTACCCAATTTCCCCCATTCACATTCGGCAATAAAACACTTGAAAAATATCTGTTTGCCTAAGTAATAGCTGGTATGCTATCATCAGTGGTTGGGTGATTACTAGGGCCCATCACATCTGGCTGTAGCTTTGAAAAGAAATCACAGGCAATAGAATGGAATCTTAAACCTTCATGCATATTTTATATTGTCTAATTATCTCCATGAAATATATTAAAGTGGTATAGAAATTATTACAAATGCCTGGTATGTCTTGGAACTGACCTTACTATTTTACTATGACAATGATAAATAAAAAACAAAAACAAAACTTGAATTAACTGTTGGAAATCTTTATTAGGTCAATGATCATGTACTAACCGTTTACATAAAGTAATATAATTCAATAAATGAAGTAATAAAAAATTGCTAAAAAAGTGAGGGAGATAAATAAATGTACCAAGTATTTATGCTTGCTACGCAAGTCAAATTACCCCCCCAACCCCCCACACCCACACCCACACCCCCACCCCACCCCCCACATGATGCAATATGTCATAGTGTTCTGGTTAGAATGGTGTAAGGCTGGTTCCACATGTGAATTATTAATTTTTGCTCCAATGCAGACTGCATGTTTTATCATCATGCCCTATATCTATATTAACAGGAAGCAGTGAATGGCTGCCACCCAGCGTGCCTCCAAGCTATAAACTACTCCTTGGATTGTGATCAAGGTAGTTTATCCATTAAGGATTGGCTTTAAAATATAATTAATTTTGAGGCCTTAAACGCATTTGAAAAAGCTAATGTTGTTTGTTTTTCTTGAGATTAATAATAAATGAAGACATGTGTTACATGCATAATATGTGTGTGTGTGTGTGTGTGTGTGTGTGTGTGTGTGTGTGTTTGTGTGTGTGTGTGTGTGTGTGTGTGTGTGTGTGTGTATAGTATTTTTCTGACATTATATTATAAAACGCAAGTTCTTCGAATTCACAAAGGTCCTACCATTACCAAGTTGAGCAGAGCACATGTAGTAGCCTTCCTATGCATGAATGCATGTACCGGTCCTTACTTTATGGCAGTACAGCACTATGTAATACATTATACTGCAAACTCCATAATCCATTATAATGATTGACAACTTTAATGATGAAATATGAGTTTATTCATATTACGAACAGTAGAGGGCACTACAGATAAATACATTACTAAGATATAGTACAATATGATCTCGTACAAATTACTTGTGTATTGAAAAAAAAAGCAAATAGAGGGAAGTAGATATAAATGTTTTGGGTTTGGAAAGGAGTCTTGCCATTTCCTCTTCTCAAGCATTGTACTAAACATTTACTCATTACCAGCTGGCAATATGGATACAGTCATGTCTCTGCTCTTGAACATCCTTGTAATGTTGTAATCTTGTTTGTTCAAGACAATGTTGCAACTGACCCCTGTTAAAAAAAAAAACGTTGGGAGGGATTGGCTTATCCGGTTGTGAGATACTCATGCGGGGATTAATCCGATTTGTAAATTGCTGAGCACCACCAGAACCACCCCCACGACGATGACAACAACAACAACAACAACAACAGCAAAACATCAACAAACATTCAGTCATCAGAGAAACTGTCAGACAACCCTGTTTGTGTGTCAGCTGGAATGATAAGTTTGATAGGTATTAAATAAATAATCCCCTTAGACTCTGAAATTAAGTATTAACATGCTTGCTTACATGATGAGACTAGTTTTTGTCTTGTCGCTGTATCTCTAGATTAATGAGAGAAGTAGCTAAAAGTTATTTTTCATTAGTTATTTGACTTTCCCAGTAGTTTTACCCAATAATACTTTGATCTAAGCATTTTAACATGATCTATCTTGCTGTAAAGAGATCCTAACTTAGTGTATGTGTGAATTCAATCAACAGACATCTTAACCCACCTTAAAACCTATCTTTTCACCCTAGCATACCCTAGTTAACTCTGTTTAGAATCTGGTCCCTTTCTTTTACTGATACTATCCCTTTGCTTACTTATAGTAAAACTGTTGTTGATGTCTGTTACACTATTTCTGTCTAATTGTTTATTTTTGTCATGTTATCTATGGTGATGCTGTGAAGTGACTTTGGGTAATTAGAAAAGCACTAAATAAATAAAATGTATTATTATTTTTATTATTAACATACACAAGAAACATTTGTAGGTGAGCAGGAATCTTTGAAAGAAACGTTTATTATATTCTGTCAATGGGGTTGGACTCTGGGTGCAACCGAAGATCAGAGTTGTATGCACAATTTAGTTAATAATAATAATAATAATAATAATAATAATAATAATAATATAAAGTGCTTTTCTGACACCCAAAGATGCTTCACAATATCTACATAGAAATTTTTAAAATAGAAAAATAGTTACAAGTATACAAGCTAGCATATCAAACTACCACCAACCATTTTCATTGTTCTCATAATTTACCAGGACAATATTTGCTGGCCTTCATCATCAACGGTCAAATGTATTATATCACAAGCATCCACACATGCTACATTCCTGACATTCAAAATAAATGATATATTTTCACCTCTTACTAAAAAGTAGCACTTGGAAATATCTTCATTTTCGTTCTTTGATATTTGCGCTCTGCCTATAGCTCTATAAAAAAAATTAGACTACAGCACAGGAACCTAACCCTATGCCAGAGGCTATTCGTGGAATCTAACTAGCCTAAAAGTTTGTCTAACAATAATGTTAAAACTTTGAAGTGTGGTATTGTTGCCTTTCTAGTAACTCAAGGACACTGTACAAGGTAAACATGCTAGTGTAAACTAAGCAAAATGTGAGTTTTAAGACAGGATTTTAAATGAACTGAGCAAATTAGCTGGGGAAAGGGAATTCCAGAGAGTTAAGGCTATGGAGCAAAGTCAGGTTTTGCGGGTGGTGAGAAGACCAGAGTCAAAGGAGCAGAGGGTACGAGAAGGCTTGTAGGATTGAAGGAGGTCTTTCTTCTGCCCAAGTTTCTATCGGTCAATTAAACTAATGCAAGTTTGGCAGCTGTAAGCGTGTGCAGCTCCATTTCTGTGTTTAATTTAGGCATCTAACCATGGCTACTTCATTAGTCTAAATGTGATACAACAAAACAATGATAACGCTGTTATCCTGTTTAGTTAATACTTCTTAGAAAAGCAAAAATATATACTGATATTAGTGATGGGCCATTAATACTTTTTAACTAAATTTGAAAATGAAGGACTCGTGACCTGAGTAGTATCTGTGAGAACGCCTCTGACGTAACCTGGCACAGAGTGTGTTGAAAATAGTGCCGGCCACACCAGACTACAGCACACAGGCCTTAGCCTTTGCTCAGAGATGATATGTTGGCGTATAATTAGGCGCTCTGTTTTTGTTAGTCAAATGTTTTGCTTGTTTTATCAGTTGGTTAAAATTACAGGGGTTAATATAACATGAGCCTTTCCAACTTAATATCAGTGGTCTAGTTGGTTAAATAATGTTAGCCTACTTTGCGCTGTACCACTGTCCAATTAACATTTTATTGGGAACATAGGAATTAAAAATACTTTAATAAAAAATATGAATTTAATTTAGAGTTCAGAGCTACTTGGGTCTATGAGCTAGTGCAATGTTTCTCAAGTAGGGGTATGCATACCCCTAGAGGTATGTTGGACTAAGTGAGAATTTGTTTGTTAATTAAAAAAATATCTGTTATTAGAAAGGAATAATAAAATAATTATACTGTAAAAATTCAAGTTCAAGTAAAACAAGTTCAATAAACCACATTTTCTATTCAATATTTTTATTTTCAAAGCTATTTATTTCCAAAGCAACAAGTGCCGCACTCACATTGACGTTTGTTCATAGTGAGGTCAGTGTGCCACGGTCTTGTGAATGAAAAGCCAATTTAGATTTCACAGCGTTTGGACGGGAAAACATATTAATGTTGTTAATATGTTCGTTTCTGAAAACGGTCTGAACTGGGAATCCTGCACCAGTGTCTGTACGTCAATGACATGCTGTGTGAATGGATTCTTAGCACAAATTTTAAATGAAAACCCCTCAGTGCAGCGGACACACTGGGAAGCACCAAGGAAACTAGTCCTTTTTTGCACAACGTTTTGAACGATTAAGCCTGTCAAAGCCTGAGTGAAAACCAAACAATTACCGTACGTGTGTCTCCATATTTGTTATGGCCCTGAGAGCCAGGCCGTAACAATAGGGGCTGATGCAGAGTGAATTATTGAATTAGACTTAATAGTTGTGCCGGATGCGTAACACAGATCCTGTCACTGGCTGCGGGAAGCGCTCCGTGAACACACGGTTTTCTCCCTCCCGCTATGGCATTAGTGTGGGTTTACACCAGGCGTTTACTTACTCCGGTACAATCACCATAGCGCACAATTTCCCTAGATTCCCTAGATCCCTGTTTATGGGTTTAGGAGACTAGAACTGACTGTGACGATAGCTGTTGTGAAGCCTTGAAAGTGTGACTGTGGAGGTTTTAGTGCAGCATCATGGCCCACTACGTAACATAGGACAAATATCTAATAACGCATTGCAGTTTTTTTCCTGTGAAAGTAAGCTCTTGGTGTGTGTCAGGGGGATGAGGCTTATCTTTGCCTGTATAAGAATTTTTCTTCATTTTATAATTAATGTATATTAAAGTGTTCATCAGTAGTTACCATGATCAAATAAATAAAACAAACATTTTAAGTTTATGTTTACGTTAAGCCAGTAAATAACCTTATTTATTAACTCTTTCGTCTAATGAAAATAACGAGTGCTCAAACTACCGCTTTGACATTAGTATTTTGACTTTTGAGCCAGTACCGATTGGCTGTGCAAATTAGAGCTACAGCGCATGGTTTGGCTTCAGCACCACAGCTGCTTTCACTCCGAAAATTAGCGCTACAGAGATAAATTTCATGGCAGAGGAAATTGCAGTAAATGCAGAAAGGAGCCAGGTGGACGTGAATGGGAGAAACAGCATAGTTCCAGGCGGAATATTGCAGAAATACACATATGTTGTGTAATGGCTAAATGTTGCCAGCGGTTACAATGTGGCGTTCCTTACGCATTTAAGGTCTGGTGTGTCCCTGAGCTACCCATAGTTACAATTTATGACCTCAATTGCTTATTATAGCGTTTTTATTTATTCTATAATGTATTTTTCTTCTTGCTCTCTTTTCATAGGATGTGGACATGATGGACCAAAACGGCATGACTCCTTTGATGTGGGCCGCTTACAGGACACACAGGTGTGTGTATATGGGTACTAAAACGTTCTGAAGCCATGAATTTTAATGTGGGCTTGGAACTATTATGATTTGATGCAGAACTGTCTTATCTCAGGGTCCTTATTGGAGGGATTTTTCTGTTTCGTCAGCTCATTTTGTCTTCCATGGCCAAATTCTTCAGTGCATTCAGAGAGTGTTCAAACTAGGGAATAATCGCAGGAAGTGGAATCCTAGACATTCAGCTGGAGCCGTTTCCCGGGAAAAAATATATTTGGAAACCGTGAAAAATGTATAATTAACAGATAAAAATTATTCCCAGTGACAGGTTTAGACTAGGGTTAAAATGACTGGTGCAACAGACTTGAATTTAATCTAGGTTTAAATGGAAATTAAATTGATATTGCCAAGAGGTTAAATTTAACCAGGATTAATTGTAATATAAAATTAAACTAGGTTTAAAGTTTGGTGCTACAGGGTTAACAATTAAACCTTGATTAAATCTAGTTTAAGAGTTAATCCATGTTGGTGTTAATGTTCACAGGAAAATACTCAGTAGTATTAGATACTGACAACAAAAAGGTTGGGTACTCCCAAAGTAATTTATATTTGCATTGTGGTGTTCTGTGGTGTAGCTAGGCTAGGTACGTGACAAGCAGGGCTCCAACCTGCCACCAATTTGGTGGCAAATGGCACCGAAAACCACTGTGTAAAGTTATATTTTTGAAATGGGGAAATAGGACCTACAGTATGTTTGTTGCCTCTTTATTGGCATAACCAACTACTGTTATTTCTGTCAGATCGTGTTTTGCTTGTTATTATTTCACCTCTGTACACGATAGTTCAAGTTCAAAGGATATGTAAGCTGCCCATGGGTTTACATTTGTACATCACGTAGAATACCAGTGTTTAGAACTAGGGATGCACCGATGTATCGGCCGATGTTGACCTTGTTGACTGCCAACGGCCTATCGGCAAATAAGATGGCAGTGGCCGATGTTTATGTCACTTCAATTTGCCTAAATGTTCTTGCCGCGCGCATTTTTGCTTTCAAATATATTTTTGTAACATTTACAATATTGAATAAATATTGCATGGTTCTCCACACCTAAAAACGATTCAAAGAAAAAACAAATTTATAGAAATATATGTAGAAACAAATGTTTTAAATATTAGAATGTTATTGCTCATTTCATTGTAGTTATTATTCATGCAATGTTAAAAGTAGCATAAATATCTACATGCATGTAACAAAAGGGTAGATTGTCTTTTTTGACCTGTCAATGCTGATTTAAAGTAAACTGTGGTTGTCAATCTCCTTTTGAATTACTGCAAACAAAATGCTAATTATGATGATAAAGGCTCCATTCTACTATTTCGCTGTTAATAAGTCCTAAATCATGACCACCATCTTCGAGATCATAAAGAGATCTGACAAGTAAAATACTTTTACACAAAATGTAACTGTCATCTTTCTGAGGGCGTTCATTCCTAATTGTAATATTGCATGAAAAATGTAATGGTTGTTGTTGGTAATCGGATGTTTTTGTTTTTTTATGTAATGTCTTATCTCTCGCATGTATTTGATCAAAGGTCAGTTCGTTTTTAAATGTTAACAAAATGACGAATATATGTAGGTATGTTGGCATTTTTGAGAACATTAATATCTTCTCCTAATTATGTGTTCCCATGAGTGTGAGGATTGGGAATCAGTCCAGTTCAAGCCCTGTGTCTAACTGCTTGGTTCCTGCAGTGTGGACCCT
The DNA here is from genome assembly GCA_036023535.2 of Galaxias brevipinnis. Classification (NCBI taxonomy): domain Eukaryota; kingdom Metazoa; phylum Chordata; class Actinopteri; order Galaxiiformes; family Galaxiidae; genus Galaxias; species Galaxias brevipinnis. The sequence goes on from JAVQIZ010051875.1 coordinate 35,366, forward strand.
ACCCGACTGCTTCTGACCTTCAACGTGTCTGTCAACCTGGGGGACAAGTACCACAAAAACACGGCTCTGCACTGGGCAGTGCTCGCTGGCAACACCACGGTCATCAGCCTGCTACTCGATGCCAATTCCAATGTAGACGCACAGAACATCAAGGTAGACACACTGTCTAAAAGTTATCATGATGTGACAAGGTGTCTTTCTTTATAGGAGCCCTTTGAGGGAAAATGGACAATAATGCATTAACTTCACCAACCAAAATGTATAGGTGTCCAAAAAAACATTTACAACTACAATCAAGGTATATTTATATCACAAACATTTATCAATGACGTTTTTTGTTGAGGAATGGAGGACTTTATTTTTCAAGAAAGGCTAGGTTAGATTGCCTTTGCGCAAAGAGTTAATCATTGCCTCCTCTGCTAGGTAGCGCACTCCAATTTGTTGGGCAGTTAACTGATGTCTGCTTGCTGTCAATTACTTCTGACATGCACTTAATTCCTGGTCATGTCACCAGGTATACCTTTCCTGAAAAATGATAGTCTTGTACACAAACACAATGTGGCTGAGGAATAGCAGTTTCATTGCAAACTGAACAACGATTTAAGAAGTTTCAGATTTTTAATGTTGTATCTTATTTCAGTATTTCCTTGATGTTCCCAACTCAACCAGATAACATCCACTCAGGCTGTAAAGAGTTTTTTAGGTCTTCTCCGGTGTCTATTTCGCTGCATGCTTACAATTTGATTATAAACCATATATCTGGTTAGCATAGCTGGCCTGGCGCTGCAAAATGTCTGTTTTTGCTCTCTGGAATTTCGAAGGTTTTGCTTTTTCAGTTAGGTTGCTGTATAGTGATGGAATGTATTAAGAATAGTCTTGTTTGATTTCTACTGTCATGATGCAGGGAGAGACACCGCTAGACCTGGCCAAGCAGAGGAAAAATGTCTGGATGATTAACCACCTACAAGAGGCACGACAGGCCAAAGGCTATGACAGCCCCTCCTATTTAAAGAGACTCAAGATGGACAAGGTACAGAGCTGACAAGGTTTCAAAAACCTAAGACCTCCATATAATTACATTGTATACACCCCAAATCACTGATTAGCAATGCAACACATACCAACTCACTCAGACAAGTACACATGCTCACAATGCAGTGTCGTGTGTGTGTGTGAAAAAACCCTGGCTGAATGTCACCAGCTAAATTTCAGACTCTTTTTAAAAGGCAAATCTGACGACCTTGGTAATGCCATGACATGGATTTCAGCATTTAAGGCTCACAACTACAAGATCATTCCACAAGTTGTCTTGAATGTATACTGTGTTCTAAACGACATCAGTAGGGTTTCAATCAAACAAAAAACTATGTCAATGAAAGTTCTTGCTTGTTTTATTTCTTCTATGTTTACTGGTATTATCTCGGACAGGTTTGTTAGTTTGCCAGGAGATCTTAATTAATGAGGCTGTTCCACAGTAAGTCTCAGTTCTCATGCAATATGGTGAGGAAGAAAGATCTCTCTGAAGATGAAAAGCATGAAATCATTTCTTGCAAGAGGCATGAAAACAATACATATTCCAGAAATACATGAAGACATGTTTTGTTCAGTGATGAATGCCGTGCTACTCTGGATGGTCCAGATAGATGATTGGTGAACGGCCACCTTGTTCCAACAAGACTGCGATGTCAGCAAGGCGGTGACGGAATGATGTTTCGGGCTGAAAATTTGGGAAGATTGACTGCTTTGTTGCTATGGGCATTAGGGAGAAAAAACATGGGGTCCAGTCCATCGTCTCCTCACCTCAACCCTGTTGAGAACCTAATAGTAAGATATATGAGGGTGGGCGGAAGTATACCTCAAAACAGCAGCTCTGGGAGGCAAAATTGGCATCCTCAAATAAAGCACAGGCAGAAATTTTAAGTGGAAGTTCAACGTTAAAGTGATATCAAAGAGGGATTCCTAAATTAATATATATTTGTTTTATTATTGTTATCTGTTCAAAATGTTTGAACATAGCTCTGTTCCGAATTCGTAATGACCTATTGAAGTTTCCAGACAGTCCATCCATCCATTAGCTATACCGCTTATCCTATGCAGGGTCGCAGGGGGGGGGGGATTTGGAGCCTATCCCAGCCGACACAGGGCGAGAGGCGGAGTACACCTTGGACAGGTCGCCACTCTATCACAGGGCCGACACCTAGGGACAGACAACAACTCACACTCACAACTCACATTCACACTTACGGACAATTTAGAGTCACCAATTAACCTGCATGCAGTTTCCAGACAGTGTTGTGCATAATTATTTGGAACAATGTATTTTGAGGGTTTTTTTTTATTATTGAAAAAGGTGTTATCGATAGTTTTGCTTGTGATAACATAAACATTATCATTTAATTGATCTATAATTGAAAAGTCCTTAATAGTATTGACTTTTTAGGAAAAACTAAAATGGTATATTACGGTAGTTATGTAGAATTGTATTTGATTAGTATCCGACATTGTCTTGTGTTTTGTAAACTTGTTTTACACTGCTGTGTTTTAACTTGCTGGACATAAGGTGATGAAGGTACATTGTAGGTATTTAGAAAGTAGATTTCCATTCATATAGACTCATTTACATTTGTTGCAAAGATACTAGATAGCTTCCTAATATTATTGATTAGATGTTAACCTCCTGTAGTCAGACCATGATTATCATGTTCAGTGTTTCAGTTGTTAATAGCCTTTAAAATAACATTGTGTTATTTAGAGAATCTGCTGCACTGTATTTGAATATGTCCCTCCATGTCTTTTCGTCTGCTATCTGTGTCCCTGCAGGAGTTCAGACAGAAGGTGATGCTGGGGACCCCGTTTCTTGTCATCTGGCTGGTGGGCTTCATAGCAGACTTAGATATCGACTCCTGGCTGGTCAAGGGTCTGATGTATTCTGCCATGTGGGTCTCCGTGCAGTTCCTCTCCAAGTACGTCAAACTAACCTTGGCAGTGATAGAATATGGGTTGCACTATAGTGCTAATGTAGTTCACTGTAGCAGGGTTTCTCCCAGTGACCAGTAAGGCGTAGCACCCAACCACCCTGGGGAACACCAACCCACCCTGACTGAATACCACCCACCCTGACTGAACACCAACCCACCCTGACTGAACACCACCCAACCTGACTGAACACCACCCACCCTGACTGAACACCAACCCACCCTGACTGAACACCAACCCACCCGAACTGAAAACCACCCACCCAGACGGAACACCCACCCCCCCGGGGGAACACCAACCCACCCTGACTGAACACCAACCCACCCTGACTGAACACCAACCCACCCTGACTGAACACCAACCCACCCTGACTGAAAACCCACCCACGGTGGGGAACACCAACCCACCCTGACTGAAC
>JAVQIZ010051881.1:0-16647 GCA_036023535.2 Galaxias brevipinnis
TGTGTGTGTGTGTGTGTGTGTGTGTGTTCCTAACAGAGCCTCTATGTAGCCTACATGATGCCTCCTAAAACATAAAAACATTTAAAAAAAAAAGCTCCTTGATCACACACACGCACACACGCACACACACACACACACACTCCTCTATTGCTGTTTGACAGTCCATAGTGTTGTCTCTGTGTCGCTCTCGCTCTGTCCACCCACACTTCCTTGATCTGTTCCTTGTGTTTTTTGGTAATGTTTCAATGTCTGCGCACAACCCAAATCAAAGCCACACCCGCCTCTCGGCCCATGACAGTCTGCAGTGATCACAGGCATGGGAAGGAAGCGCGTTTGATTCTCACCAAACCCGCCCGTGCCAGCCCTTTCCATTCTCTCGGCTATGTCTGCGTGTCAATCTCAAGCCCTCAAATTCCCCAATCATGCCGCATGCTGTCGGCAAAGCGGGTGTTGCCGTCACAACGTGCAAATACACGCACCGGGGCTGTCTGGTAGAGATGTTCCTTGCCTGCCTGAGCCAACACGTCCCACCCCGGCAGACTCTTTGAGGCAGACGCTGTGGGAGGTGGCAGGGAGCGTGGAGGAGGGACGCTGTGGTTTGGTGCCCATTTATCTCCTACCCTAATGATGGCGGGCGGCACCAAACAGGTGTTGGCATCCTATTGTCCCTTGTCTGCCTGACTGCCTGTGGATCCCTGGTTCAAGATCTAACGATCATAAATACAGATGCAGACGTTTGGGGAAAAGTAAGGATTTCTTCTCCCTGTTGACTGTTGTGTTTTAGAATAAGGGGAAATAGCGAAAAGAGAGAGACACAATAAACACATTGTTTAGTGCTTGTCTGCTCTCTCTTGTATGGTATGTTGTGGTGTTTCCTATAAGGACAATAAACAATCATACTGGTGATGTGATCCCGCACTAAATATGCAATTAAATATGGACAAATACTTAAAAAATCTTAAGATCTTGAAAGATCTTATTAACATCCTTGGCTAGTGCTACATTCTCAAACACACACACACACACACACACACATACATATTTGAAAGTAATCGTAACATTCTGGAAGTAATCTAGAGCAATAGGCCATCCCTGGGGAAGCGACCATCCATTCTGCAGACATCACCATAAATAGAGCCGTCTAGTAAAAAGCCTGCACGGACATCCTTCAGTCCCATACTGACGGCGAGCTTACAAAGACAAGCGATCTAAACACAATCCTGAACTCTGCTAAACCACAAAATGTACACAAAGCAGAGTGGGGTGAGGGGTGGAGAGCATAAATGTTTGTATGAGAAAGCCGTTTTCCCATGCATTTATATATTAATGCCTCAAGCTCCCCCGCTGAGCACAGACTCAGGGTAGGCACGCAACCATGGCTTTCATAGAAACCTAGAAATAGAATGAACAGAAGGGATACGCCTGTTCAAATTAACATCCCACGTTGGCACTTTGTGGCAATGTCTTTGCCTCGTATAAAGCAACTGTAGTGGCAAGTGTAATAAACTTGCATCACATTGCAGATTGGCTCTTTTGTTTTTGTTTGTGACGATGAAACAAACAAAGCTGTCTAAAATGCTTACGTTATTTCCAAATGACATGCCGTCGAGTGGCCATTTCCATTCTGCTTGAGTTATGTATTTACAGCTGCCAGTGGAGACAAACATGGTCAGCCAGGTTTCGGCTTGGCTATGATTTTAGACCCTACCGCTTTATAATCCTCAGTTGCGCAACCGGTTTACACCCGATCCCAGATATTCCTCTCTGGCCGTGGGACAATGAGTTTATCCAGGCGTTTGATAAGTTATAACATCCAGCCACTCAACAGAAAGGCAGACATGTCAGAAAGAGGGTGTAGCCTTGAGAAGATTTCACTCTCAGAAAAGATTGAGACACTCGCTTGCGCTTAGGCCACAGTCAAAACAGCCACATAACGGTCTCCATTATTTAAAAGGCATCGCAGTATTTGTGTTTGTTGGAGAGGGGGACTGTGAAGACTAGACAGGCTTTGTGATTGTAGGCTTTAGGTTTACAGTTCATTTCCTCCCTTTTTACTCCATTACGTCAGGGGAGTTCAATTAATCACAGAGCAGGAATGTTAATGGAGGGGGGAGCAGTGCACTGACCCACGCTCCGTCCCGACCTCTACCACAGCTGGCGGCTGACCCCGGGCCTCAGGATCAGGGGGTTGACCAGGGAGGACTGGGGAAAACGGGAGCCACATGTCAGCACCTCCATCACCCCAGCAAGACTCACATCTGTGGGATCTGGATTAGCCTTACCTCACCGGTAGCGAGGAACTGGCATTACTTAACAAGCCACAAAATCCATAAATTAAATTCATGTTCAATATCCAAATGTGCTATGGGTATATCTTCCACTTGTGTTGTTCCCGGAGAATAAAACCACATTTGAAGTTAGAGCTGGTTCAGAAGCTGATGAGCTCAATATAAAAACGATATTTGTTCAGCCCAGAACAGATCTCCCCGTGTGCCAGCGCCTCTGCATCCTCCCAGACATGGGTCCAATTACATTGCTCTTCCCTGATCGATTCGTCTTGTCTCATCAGAACCCACTGAATCACCGGCCAAGTGCAAACACCAACGCTCCAAATCCACCAGACCAACTAAGGCAAGCAATCCATCGAACGGATTTCAATTACTATTTGAATTAGGCCAGCCACCAGAGACTATCAATAATTGATGAGGGGTGTAATGTGAAGCTGTTTGGCTGCGGAATCACACAAAGAAGGTCTCTGTCACACGACACTGTTCAGGGCATTGTAGTAGGAAAACGGTAGTTTGAGGGTTTTCAAATGTTATCACATCTTCATACCCTCCTCAATGTATGTAGCTTACTAAGATCTGAATCATCAAAGACTCCTGGGGAGACAGTTTGGAATGCACCGTGTGATCTTGGATTCCCCCTGTCTACTCACCTCCCTCCCCTCCTGTCTGCCTCTAAATGTTTTTCACTGGGAATGTCAGTGCTGACCTTAGTTGTTTCAAAGCCACAGACAAGACGCATTCCTGCTCCGACCGACAAACAGCCCTGGGTCTGGGACAGATGGGTCATATAAAGGGCCTTTATGCCCGGCCGCTCATAAAGACCCCAGGTGGATCTTGACAGAGACATGTGCATGGAGACAGTCATGGAAGTACACAAACATGCACAAGAAAACACACACACACACACACACACACACACACACACACAGTACAGTAAAGTACAGACGTGCATTAAAACTTTCCCACACACACACCTAGTTATTAAAAACAGGCAATGGGGAGAAAACGTGAGAAGATAAAAATGTACTACAAATGCAGAGGCAACCCTCACACAGTGATCTTATTTAGCCTGTCTCACGCTGTTACACGCTGCGTAACACGTGGTCATGTGTGTTGGTCTCCACACTTGTAGGGTGTCTTTTATCGGCGCATTCCTTCCACAGGCTAAGCAGTGTGTTTGTGTCAGTCACGTGATAGGCAGCATCAAATGATCCCCCCACTCCCTCCTCTTTAGCTGATGGCTGTTCACAGAGTGGAGCTGACAGACCTGTATATGACCCGTATACAACTGGTTATGGTCACACCAAGATACCAACCTGTACCTGTACCATACTGGCCCAGATGGTTCCTGTTCCCATAGCAGGACTTGTTTGTACCACTATGGTACAGGGCTGGGCTGTTAACATGTAAACCCTCCTGCCACCCCTCACAGCAGCTTATCTGTTGGCGGCCTGAACCCTAGAGAGGCACCATGACTGCTCTATATAAATGCAGTCCATTTACCATTTACCATTTACCATTTACCATTTACCATTTACTTGAACACCAGAACAATGTTGACCCATTCACTCTCCCCACTGTGCGGTTTCATACCTCTGGAAGGTTCTGCTGACTCAGCAGAGGCTTCATAAAGTCTAGGGCCCTTTACATTAACTGTTGACACTGGGCCCTTGCAAACACTGAGGCCTCTTAAAGAGACAATGGACATAAAGGTACGGTAAACACCGACTCGGTACTGACAGAGAAAAAGACAAAAAGAACGGCAGGAGGAGGGAATGACAGAGAGATGGGAAAAAGACAAGGAGAATGAAGGGACAGAATTACAGAGAGAAAGACAAGGAGAAGAGATCGTGCGTGAGTCGTCCCAGCATGAACCAAGCCAGCCCAGCGTATGAGGTCTGCTCCACACTCCCACAATTACCCCCTGATTTACGACGGAGGTGGAGGGGAGCTGAAGTTTGTTGACATTCCCTTCCCCCTCCCTGGCCGACCTCGATGTGAAACCCAACCCCGTTCCCAGTCCAGTAAACGCTTTGGGCCAGCGCCAGGAGCTCTTTGACAAGAGAAAAAATATGAAACAGCAGAGAATGTTTACAGAAATAGCTCAGTTCATCGGATGCTCTCCTGATAAAACTCGTGGGACGCATCAGAAAATGATGGGGGTTGGATTGATAACAAAGTTGAGGTCACGTTGGGATGCATCCACCCGCTCATAAAACGGTACAACCCCAAAAAACGTTTGCATGTGAAACTATGGCACACTTAAACATCTTGAAACACTGAAGTACAATTGAAGGGTTTTATCCGAGAATGTAAAGGGGAATCTCACCCAAAAACAACAACAAATTCATTGTTCTCCTCTTTTAAACAACTGGACAAGTGAAAGAGTTTCATAATAGTGCTCTACATTCCGAATACTGATAAAGTACAGTCTGAGAAAGCACACCCAATGGCGTCAGAGGGTGTATTGTTTGGATTTTTTATCCTAAATATGAAGGTACCTTTCCAGTTTTGCATTCCGTGAAGAATCTGTACAATCACGATCGCTGTATAAACCAACATGGGAACAGATATGTTTGTCCTGTTCTTAAGGAGCCATTTGGCATGTTTCAATAATGTCCCTATTGTTCTCTACATTAGAAGATAGACACACTCCTCCAACTGCTATTTTTCTAAAAGACTACAACAAGCAGGGGATCGTCCTTCATGTGCCAAAAACCTGGCTAGCTAGCTAACTGTTTGTTTACAACAATAGTTAGACAAGCCCAATTTCCTAGAGGGTGGTGATATAATTCTCTAGGATTTCTGGGTGTTGTGGTTCTCTGTGAATGGCCATACTAGATTTGAAGGGCAAACTTAAAAAATTTAAACGTGCTTTAAATCCTCTAACTTGAGATTATTTTGTTATTTAAAGCAGAGATGTACTGTAATTAACATTTGAAGCAAAATATTAAGTAAAAAGGTAGGGTGAAATTACATTTCAAGTATAGAAGATTGCTCAAAAAGAAAAACAGCCATTACATACCCAAGACGTTTTTACTATATTTAAAGACACACAATCCTCATTTTGCTTTGCGTGACAAAATGATCTGGCAAGCAGGCATTCCTTGACTAGTAGAAACATGACATTTAAAAACTCACGTGGCTCAAGCTTCCAATACCACTAAATGTTTCATGTTTAATTACATCACTTTTGTGTAATACCTTGCCTTCAGGCAAAACAGTCAAAACATCCATTCATAGCAGAGACATAAAAACACTTTATTGTTTATAAATGGTGTCGGCCCATTATCTGGTAGTATTTCTCTCGAGTGACACTTAATTTAAAATTCAGGGTTCCAGAAGAAAGTGGAACAAGAGATTTAAATTTAATTCCTTTCATTGCACTGCAACGTTTGCAGTTTTTTATATCTTGAGTCTTTTGTTTTGGCTCTGTGTTCACACTCTACAGGGAATACTTAATAGCTGGCACACTTAAAATATATATCTAGAATATTCTTTGTTTTGTCTGCCTTCAGAACACTTCAGAGATGGCAAACTGATTAGAGAAATGATTTTGACGTTACTGTTTTGCAGTGAATCTGTTCTACCATTGCTCCCATCAAACTGCCAGGTCTTTTTTAGGGTTCCCACATACAGCTCTTCTGGAAGATAAATGCAGAGCCTACCAGTGGGAAAAATGCATTCAAAGCACTCTTAATTTGAGGAGAATGGCCTGCAGCAGTAAACAGCAGTGGCAGAATCTCAACAGAGCTAGCTGGGGGTAAGTGCCCGCTTCATACTTTCACATCATTAAACTTTTGGGCTGGTTTGGTTTACCCCATGGTTCTGCCCCGGGGGGAGTGGGACCTTGTGGTAGACAACGGGAGCATCAGTTTAAAGATGAGCTGGAGGGGGTCCCTGATTTTTAAATGAAACATGCCTGGTTATGAATGAAGAGGGAAATGAGACCACGCTGTGACACACAGGACAAGCTATTGAGGAAGGGGACATTCCACAGTGATCCAGTCTGACCTGAACCCAGTGGGGCTGCTAGCACAGAGATCAGAAGAATACAGAGAAGGACAGGGGGAGAGAGGGAGAGAAGAAGAAAGTGGCAATGTAAGTTGCAAATAAATGCAACAATCTGGTGGGCGTGGAAAATAGATGCACATAACGCACAAAACACACACACACACACACACACACACACACACACACACACACATAGTATACATGTCTCAAGCATTCATAAAATATTCTGATGTTTTTATATGAACTGCGGGCTCTGGCATGCACAATCCATTGCATTCCATGGCTTATCTATAGAATTTCATTTAACATGGTTTACAGTGACAATTACATCAGAAATGCCAACTGGCATGTGACCTGCACTTTAAAGTTGACCTCGCAATCTAGGTCACATCATGCATGTTAAGAAAATATGGGATATTCTGAAACTTCTGCATTATCCTCCAACTCTGGAGTAAAATGGGAAACATGCGGAAAGCTTGTCTATTGGGTTATTATTGGAGGGTCGGAGAATTACAGTGTTTCATCCATCAAATCAAATCTCTCCATCAGCCTGGCCTAATCTTCTTAGATTAATCTCCCCAGGTAGGTTACTGAGGGCTCGCTGGCTCAAACTGTCTGGAAGAGAAACACATCTGTCTGCCCCTGGGTCAGACATTCTCACGGCCATTCTGCAGTGTGGTACCAAACAGAACAGTCTGCTTTTTCGTTCGCAAAGGCTAAGTGTAAGCTAGGCCAGAAGATTCCTTATGAGGATTGCTTAACCAATGCTTAAGTTAGCCAAATTGAGCCAAACTGGTCTGACCCCCTGGTACAGTTTAGCACTGTGGTGAAACACTGGCTAAACAGCATGCAGAATGGAGGCTGGGGACCAAGTCGCTTTCTAATCCATTTAGAGAAAGTGAATTCACCCTGCAGTTCCAAAACAAACTCAGTGTAAATGCTCCATATGTCTGATCCATATGCACATGTGCTATTGTTTTTGAGGCGCAAATTTGACTTTCCTTTTTGAATGGAATCATGAGTCATTAGACCTCTGATAAAACCCGAGGATCATAAAGTGCACAACAGGAGTGTGTCACATTTTAAATGTCGCATGTTCTACTACAATTAACCACAAACACCCATACTCACAAACATAGCCACAATGCCAGACTGAATAAACTTGCCGGCCCTACAGCATACCGGTTCAACCAGGCCCACTCCAAACGGGCCACTCCCAGAGTTTGGCATGCAAAGCCAGATGCCTCCCATGCGGTCGCATGTTTATGGAACGCTGTAGCTCTCTGCAACTCATGGAACCAGGAATAGGAGCTGTCAGCACTTTGTCACTGGGGTAGCACTGAGGACTGGGTGGGTGGCTGTCCAAGCTCCCCTGGGTGTAGCTGGCTCTTCAGGAGAAATGTCCCCAGACCTTTTCAATCTGAACAGAACAGTCATGGTCTGGGACAGCACTGGTACTGCCGTGTTAACAGGAATACTCTAGGATAACACTGGTCAGTACTGCAGTGTTAACAGGAATACTCTGTGCTTCACTGGTTGGTAATGCATTGTGAATAGAATACTCTGTGCTACACTGGTTGGTAATGCATTGTGAATAGGAATCCTGTGGGCATTGTGGGCATCTAGGCATTGTGCACTAGGGTAGCCCATGTTATGCACAATGGGGCGCACCATCCATACCACTCTCCCAGCATGAGGACAGAATCCGTCCCTGAATCTATAGTCCACCACTGGGACTGGATCCATACTTCACCCACCCTGTGCCATTTCAATGGAAGATTAGTGGAACAGGGAAAGAAAGAGTGAGAGAAAAAAAAATACTAATCCTAATCTGTCCAAGCGGGAGAGGGGAGGGAAAAATGCATTCCAATGTGCACAAATCTCCAGGGCTTGTTTTAGTCCTCAAACGATTGGAAACCGGTTTTCTTCTGCTCTCAATCCAAATCTAAAGCTGCTCACTGGTCCCGTTCCCCCGTGCCGTTGCCGCTAGTAACAGGGCATGCAATTGTATTCCTTCCCCCCTACATCAAGCTAATAAGGGATCATGCTCACATGGATCCTGTTCTGAACATGTAGAGGCATTGTAACACAGCGCCACACCAAAACGAACTGAACTGGCCTGGTTGCTCATCAAAGCACATCAAAGTGTGAACAATAACAAAGTGGACCGACTCAGCGCAGACACACCAGAGGTCAGTACAGTTGGTATAAAACAAGTCCGTTTTAGTGCTGGGAGTCTCACCCACAGCATCCCATCCAAAAAGCAACTTATACCTATAGACACCATAGCCTCAATTAGAAGGGACACAGCTGGCCAATGATCATTATGCTTGCAGTTAATTAGCCTATGTGAGAACAAAGTGTCTAGCTATCTGCGTGTGAATCTGAGAATAACTGTACTGTAAGGTATGTTCTGTGGATATTTTTTTTTGTATGGGACCACCTATTAGGGCACGAGACTGTAAGTAAATAGCACCCGCAAATGCAACTGTTGAAACCACAAGCCTGCGACAACTGCAAACACACACATACTGCTAAATCATAAACCCATTTAGATGCACTACATACTACATACATCATCCTATTCACAAAAGACGCAACAAATCTACCTTTACAATACTGCTCAACAAACAGATGGTGTGTAAATTCCACGGATCCCATTATCTAAACAAGGACAGGGTGCAAAGTCCTTACCCAGGTTTAGGAGCAGCATCCTGGGGCTCAGTCCTCAGAGGAGACACATGGTAAGCCCGCTGGGGAAGCCTCTACCCCCTGCCGCCACCGTAACCGGCAGCTGCTACACACACAGATCCGCCAGCTGATAAAGTTAACATTCACAATGCTGCTCTCTGCTCACTGCCTGCCTAACTGCTAGCCGCTTGCCTGCCTGATTACTTGCCTCCTTTCCTGCCTGTCTGCCTGCTAGCCTGCCTGTCTGCTCGTCTGCCTGCTTGCCTGCTTGCCTGCTCGTCTGCCTGCTTGCCTGCCTGTCTACTCGTCTGCCTGCTAGCCTGCTTGCCTGCCTGTCTGTCTACTTGACTTACTGACTGAATAGTTCCTCGCGCTCAACCTGCTTTACTTCCTTCTATCTCTCTCTCTCTTGCTCTCTTTCAATAGCTTTTAAATCCCTGCCCTTTAAACTGGTTTGTTTTTCCTTTCTCTTTATCAGACTATATGCTCTGTGCCTCTTCATGTGATCTCCTACCCCCCTCCTCCTCCTGATCCTTCTCTTTCGACGTACGTGCTCCCTTTTGCCGTTCTGTGTGTTTTAGTCTCGTTCCCTCCCCGTCCGCCTGTCCCTGTTTCTCTCTCTCTCCCTCTCTGCGCTCCTCTCAGTCTCTCACTCAGACTGACACTGCCTCTTTACAAAGCGTGCGGCAGCTTTCCCCTCCCCTCCCTCTTTGGTGCTCCCTCCCTCTTTCACCAGCAAGTGTACACACACACACACACACACAAACACACACCACTGTTTGTCTTTCTCTCTGTGCAGCTCCTATGCTTTGCCTTTCTCTTCTCTCTCTCTCTCGCTCTCTCTCCTCCCTTCTTTCTCCCTTTCTAGTCTCTGCCTCAGTGCGCTTCCCGAGCTACCCAGGCTTCAGGACGTTAAACATGTGTTCCAGGGAGACACTGCTGCTCTGGCTGCCTCTGAAAGTGTCTCCTTTTCCCCAGGGGGACCAGAGGGGGAGTGGGTGAGGGGGCGGATGAAAATGAAGCAGAGGGGAAGAGGGGGATGAGGTGGTGGGGTGACAATGGTGTGAGGAGAGGTGGGGGACAGGAGCGTGAGTAAGCGAGCGACAACCGGTTTGTGATGTCCCAGTCTGTAACTGGGCTCTTGTCATCATGCAGGGACACAAAAAAGATGGGAGACGTAGAGGGAAACAGAAAGGGAAGAATAACAGAGGGCAGAAAAAGAAGGATAGAGAGAGAGGAGAGAGGTTGTAAGGTGGACAGTGGGGACAAGCGGTGACAAGTTACTGAGACTATAGCCCATCTGCCACAGTCACAATCCGTCTCAGCTGAACGGCCGGGACAATCCTCCCTATACAGGAGCCTCTTCCATCACCCACCACCATCACCGCAAGGACACTGTGCTGTCTGCCTGCCTGCCCAGGGAGGGGAGGCCGTGGCTGGGGTAGGATGAGGGGGGAAGGTGCCGGCCCGGGGAAGAGGTGGGCGGAAGGGGGAAGGGATACCCTCTATTGTCTAACCCCCGAATATGGCCACTATGAAAGGGGGGCGGAAGCCAGCAGGGTAGAAAGGGAGTTTAAAGGAGACAATGATAGTTAAAAAGGGGAAGACGGCCAGGCTTTAGCCAAGTTAGTCCAGCCCTCCATGCTCACTTTCACTAATGTACTAAACGAATCATTATCATAATCACATGGGCTGTTGGCTGCCAGGGAGGACAGGGTATGTAGAGGGTACTTCTTAGGCACGTTTGGTGACACAAGCAAACTCTCTCTGGCTTGTGACAACTAGCCTGGCCTCTACAGAACACCAGACACTCACTCACATGTATACAGACATGTACAATACAAATAGGGTGAGTTGAAAATTTTGGTACAACTCTCGGAGACCATAAAGAAAACGTGATGCTGAGTTTTACACCCCTATTTCATAAGAAAAGGACAACAAGCATTTGTCATAATAAAAATTACGAAGATTTATGGTTGTCTGCTTATGCAGGGATATGCCCAAAATGTCATGCATGCTAGGTAATTGCATAAGGGCGGCTGTCACTGGATGAAAATCTAAATATGAGGCGGGTATAATGGGATTCTGAGAGCAGGTGGTCAGCAATTAGCCCCCATTGTCCTGTTTGGAAAATAAGACAAATGAGAGGAGAAGTCCACATTAACTGATACATATGAGATGGAATTAAGAAATATTGAGGAAAAGGACCTAAAGTAATTCAATCAGGTAGGCGAAGCCGACAAAAGCGATGATCACATTTGCGGTCGATGACAAGCGCGCAAATATACAACCGAGAAACGAGTGACTGCCTGGTAAGTTTTGTCCTTTCAATCTTAGTCTTAGTAGTAAATAAAAACATTACTCAACATACATTTAGAAATATTAATATTCTTTTGTCTCTTTTTTTAAAGTTGTTGTTTTTATTCAACTTCCTACCCTCTTTGAGGAATTGAAAACTGTTGTTTTCCTGTTAGAGTGGGAAAGAGAAAGGTCATGTAATAATGTTAGTCAGAACCCTGATTTAGTCCAGTCCTTGAACAGGCTATGTTTGTGTTTGGCTAGGTTTAGGTCTCTCACCCCAGAAACCAGGTTAATAAGTACAACACCACCAGGGGGTCAGGTGTATGTTTGAGAGTGTGTGTGCGTTTGTGTCTGAGAGAGTGAGTGATCTGCAGAGGTCATACAGAGCTACTTATTAGTGTGTTACTTGGGACATCGTAAGGGTCCCAAACTGGCTAGATATAGGATATGTGGTTGTTTTACTCCTAATGCAACGGTTCTCACACACACACACACACAGGTTGTGAGGTTTTGGGGGGAGAAACAAGACAGTGCGGGGGGGGGGGGGCAATATGAACATCGTGGAGGTTTGTGTGTGTGGGTGTGTGAATCGAGTGTGTGTGTGTGCTTATTAATATTAGGTTGGCTCTTATTCCATCAGCCATCAGCCACACTCACCCTCTCAGACATTAATCCCCCACCTCATCCCACACACAGAGACACACACCATCTCTATAGCTCACTGGTCAAGCGGACGCCATTCATCACTCCGGCTTATTACCTGACCAGCAATGTCTACTGTCTAGGTGTGAGTTCCTGGACTGAAGCTAATCTGACAGAAAAAGAACAGTATAGTCTTCATGGTACTAGATGGTAATGTGTTTATGTGTGTATGCGTATGCATACTGTATTTCTGTGTTGTTGGTGTGTGGTCCTTTCTAGGTCGATTACTTCAGACGTACTGTTGAGGCTTACCGTTCCAACTCCTACTGAATGCAATTTACATCTCATAATTCAGCGAGGCGAAAATGTATAAATCGTCTGGAATGAGATCAGAGGTGGGGGGTGGGGGTTGGGGTGGGGGGGTGGAGAGGGGGGCTTGCTCAGTCACCCGCCATCAGCCCCCACCCCACCCAAAGGAAATGGCTGTGTGCTGATGGGAGACGGTCTGTTTTCCAAACATGGGACCCTAGGCTGGATCTGCAGCGCTCTGGAAACCATTGAATATGCCCTGACCTAACTGAAATCACATGATCACTCAAGTTGGAAGAGGCACAATCACAGGTCAAGGCAGTCATGTGTGAGTGTATGTGTATGGATGAATTTAAGGGATTTGTGTGTTTGTGTGTGTGTGTGTGTGTGTGTGTGTTGGGTGAGCCTGCATGGGGGTTAGATGAAGTGTGTGGGTTGTGTAATACAATGAGTGTGACAATGCACCTCTGTCATGTTTCATTAAGCAGGGTGATGGGGGAGGGTGGAAGGCATCCCTAAATAGATTTCTGGGGCTGACTGGGCAGCTAGGTGGTCAGGCAGGGCCTACCTGGATGTGCAGAAATACATCTTGAGTCTTATCAAGTCAGTTAACCCTCTTTAGTTACCCAAACCTTTTTACCGAAAATAAATTAAAGCACACCAAAAAATGTATTTATTGTTTAGAGCTGAGACAGAATATTACTGGACTACCCTTCATACTTAAGTGGTTTCAAATAGGACCTGGTGGATAAAAGAAAATTGGAATGGCTGCTTTTATCCTGCATGTTGAGTTTTGGTCAGGTGTAGACTAAAAAACAGTTGGACCAATTGCTCACCACTGTTTTAACAAAAAATTCAAATTATTCCTGCTTATATGTTGGTTTCCCAATAGCCAACAATGGGAGGATGTTTATTAAGGAGCTGTGTTTCCCTGCTTGAGGTGAACAGCACAGATGCAGCTACTGTGAACTCCAACAACGTACGCCCCAAACCTACATGCCCCATATCTCCCAACACATCCTAATATAGGGGGTCTTACCCTAATGCTTCAGAGCCTTCTATCGCTCAAAACAATGGCAAATGTTTTGAGCACTGAAGCAAACTTTATTATTATTATTATTATTATTATTATTATTATTATTATTAACTTAACTTATACAGGGTTAACCGACTGAGACTAGGTCTCTTTTCCAGCAGTGCCCTGTTTAAAGGCAGAATATATTCATTAAAACAACAACAAAAAAGTAAATAAAACAAAAAGATTTTTTACATACAATATTTACAATACAGTACAATATTTCAGTTTCAACTAAAACAAGAACACTCTCAACTCCCAAATCCTCCAATAAAAGTTTAAATTAAAGTTAAAAGTTTAACAGAAACAAACTGCTCTAATTTCAATTCCTGTTGAATCTTGTTCTATTTATCCGAGGTAAAAAAAACTGAAAGCTATCAAGTTCCGCTTTCACTTTGGGGCTTTCAAGAATGATATAGTCCTGTGAGCGTGTCCTATCACTCAAACTGGATTTGTGTTAATGAAGTAAGGTAAAAAGGTAACTTGCCTAGCAATGCCTTGTGAACAAAAAGGAGACAATGTTTTTCTCTCCTATCACTGAGTAAAGACCATCCTACTTTTGTATACAGTGTACAATGGTGAGTTCTAAAACTTTTCCTAGTAACAAAACGCAAAGCACTATGGTAAACTGCATCAAGGGACTTTAAAATAGTTGGGGCTGCATGCATGTACACAATATGACCATAATCCATGACTGACAAGAGAGAGTAGAATTTACAATTGTCTTTCTGTTTTCAAGAGAAAAGCATGATCTTATTCTATATAGAGCTCCAAGTCTGATCCTCGCCTTCTTTGTGAGTTCAAGCACGTGTCTTAAATGATAACTTTTCATTTAGTGAAATTCGCAAGTATTTGTAAACTGCAACACACTCTATCTGAGCCCCATTAAGAGAGCAAATGTTATATGCCTTATAACCTAACTTTTTGGCCCTTGAGAAAAACGTATATTTTGTTTTTGACTCATTAAGGATTAATCTTACATTCGTAAGTGATTTCTGTACACAAATAAGTGCTCTTGTCAGGTTTGACATTGCCTGTTCCATGATTGGCACAGGAATAAAGAATGGTATCATAGGCAATGAAAGGTACTTTACAGTCTTTTACAGAGGCACATATATTATTAATATAAAGTGTAAATAATGAAGGACCTAATACCGAATCTTGAGGCACACCATTTTCCATGGCTACAACCTTTGATTTCAAACCCTTAGCATTTATGCACTGTGTTCTATCAGAGATAGTCCTGAAACCACTTAAAGGCTGCATCATCAAATCCCAGCAAGGCTAATCTCTACATAAGTAATCTGTGATTAACTGTATCAAAAGCCTTAGATGTATCAGAAGCCTTTCAGCAGATGCTCAAATATAGTCCATATGATGGACTATTTTGTTTGAGCAATAACGAGGAAACTTTAATAAAAACAAACGCAACTGTCATCGTCAAACTCCAAATAGTCAAAGCAAAACCTTTTGAAACAGATTGTTATCTGCATTTGTTCAATCTCTAAATGATGGCAATTTCAGGCAACCTCACCAGTACAGCATGCATGAAGTGTGCTTTTAGAGTTTTTTTAGGATGTCAAGACCTTCAGTAAATGAGTGACTTGCTGAACCCACTTAGGAAAATACCAGCGGTCATTAGTGATTTTGTAAAACCCAGAGAGAACCCAAATTTCTGCTGTAAACATAATTACTGCTATTTAAGACTTATCTGTATCCAGTCAATTCAGAAACACACCCAACACCCTCTAACAGAACATTCAAGTGCTACATTACAACAGTGACACTTTATTTTTAGTGCTGTATAAACACAACATTATGTGGCATGAAAAGAGCCATTGTGTATTTTTTATATTTCTTAGAACTCAAACTCACCCATATACATACAGTACATTAAGATAATCAGTTTATTTGTGTCACAGACTACTTTACACTACGTTACTGTGTATATTTTCTCTACCAAAGAATAATGCAATCTTAAGTAACGAAGTCCATTGAAGCGTATTCTCAATTTTTCGAACCACCATAGCACATCTACTGTATGTCCCCTGTTACAGCCTGTTTGCAGACAGCCACTTAGCTACGCAGCAACCTTGACTCAATCATAAAGAGAAAAGGATACACCCACAAAAGGCAGTGTTGCACCTCTAAAGGTTATCTGGTTAATGATGGATGGGATGGAGAGAGGGGGCAAGCGCAGCCTATCAGTCCTGAGTGCACTCTCATTATTCCCCCACAGTGAAGATGGAGTACTGTGGAAAGCCTTGGAACTAGACACAGAAGAACAGATATTCATCAATTTACCACAGCAACAGGCCGGGACCCCCAAAGACGGCAGACACAGAAATAACTTTCTTGTTGTCACAACAATGCCTCAGTCAGGGCCCTCACTGATATTCTCAGAAATTATCATTTTATCAATTCCTTATTTGAAAATCAACATCTAAACAAATTGTTTCAGGGGAAAAATACCCTTCAAACCTGCATATTTACGCTGTGCTGGAATGTGAAGAGTTAAATGAAAGAAGTACGGTGGCCCTGAGAAGCCAACGTACTGCACCTTCAGAAAACACATGCAAATAGACAAAACACAAGCAAATTAAGAAAGAAAAAAAATTTGACAACACATGTGCAGCACTTAGAAAACGCGCTGCAAATTCAAACAACACAACACATTACAGAAATGCGCTGCAAATTCAAACAACACAACACATTACAGAAACACGCTGCAAATATAGACAACACAACACATTACAGAAACGCACAGCAAATACAAACAACACAACGGAAATGTTTCCAGAGGACACCTAAAAGCGATGAACACGTCTGGACACGCTTGTTGCTTGTTGATGCTGTGATGTGTTTCTGTTGTCAAAATAGTTTCATATATGGTACTATTATGTTTGGTATATTTGCTGCAAGGACCCGTAATTAGTCTTCCAGCTGGCTTTCATCATTGACCTTGCATAACTTTTAATTGTATGTTTGAATTATGCGTGGATTTGGATGAAAGTGCTTTTGTTAGCAGGTTGGCTAGTGGCTACTGCGTGACATAGGCTTATTCCACATCAGGCTATGTGCAGTGTCATCGAGAGTCTTAAGATAGCATAGCTTGCTTCTTGTGTCCTTTAAAAGTGTATACCTTGGTATAGAAAACCGTGTTCTTCTATCAAAGCAATAATTTGTATTATTAAAATATTTTATCATTATCCATCCATCCATCCATTTTCCACCGCTTATCCGGGGCCGGGTCGCGGTGGCAGCAGGCTCAGCAGGGTATTCCATCCGTCCCTATCCCCAGCAACGCTTTCCAGATCCTCCTGGAGG